>JANIJG010012575.1:0-13231 GCA_024611175.1 Megaceryle torquata
TCATCTACCAGCACCCCCAAGTCCTTTTCTGCAGGGCTGCTCTCTATTGCCTCTTCCCCAGCCTGTATTGATAGTGGCGATTGTTCTGACCAAGGTGTGGGACCCTGTACTTGCTTTTGTTGAACCTCATGAGGTTCACTTGGGCCCACCTCTCCAGCTTTTCTAGGTCCTTCTAGGTGACAGCCCATACCTCTGGTGTATCAACAGCACTACTCAGCATGGTGTCATCTGCAAACTTGATGATGGTGCACTCGATCCCACTGTTTATGTCACTGATAAAAATGTTAAACAAGACAGGCCCCAGTATGGACCCCTGAGGGACACCACTTGTCACTGCTCTCTATCTGGACATTGAGCCATTGACTACTACCCTCTGGATGCAGCCATCCAGTCAATTCCTTATCCACTGAAGAGTCCACCCATCAAATCCGTATCTCTCCAACTTGGCAAGTAGGATATTGTGGGGAACCATGTCAAAGGCCTTGCAGAAGTCCAGATAGATCACGTCCATAGGTCATCCCTTATCCACTGATGCAGTCACTCTGTCATAGAAAGCCACTAGGTTGGTCAGGCAGGATTTCCCCTTAGTGAAGCCATGCTGGCTGTCCTTGATCACCTTCCTGTCCTCCATTCCTCAAAGAAAAATATGCTCTGTCTCAGGACTTGTACCTGGTGGTTATGACTGATATCTTTCATCAGGTCAGACTTCTGATGGCTGTCAGGACCAAAAAATCTCATCGATGGCTGTGAGGAGAAACTCCTATTTAGAGAGAGATTAGATCCACCAAAACCATCTCCATCTTCATTGCCCTATTTGTGGTTCCTCTCTATCCACTGAAGATTATCTTTGGGTAGCTTCCTGAGCCATAATATAGCTGAATACTGTATTGCTTCCAGCTCTTTGGGCAATTCTGAAATAAGGTGGCTGGTGAAAAAGCTCCTAATTTATTGTTTTCCCTAAGAAAGATACCCTTTGTGATGGGCCCATCAGATATAAGACTTTACTATTCTTTATTCCCTTACTTTTAAATAACTGCCACTTCTGAACTGATCTTCTCGTCCACCTAAGTAACATAGGTTTAGCTCCTTGGAGTTTAAAGTTACTGAGCTAATGACTTTTTCACAGTATTTAACTGAAAACATTTAGTAACATACGTAACTGCATTAGCAGATTTCCATCACTGATTCCTACACACTTTAACTGGATTAGGATGGGTGGGAAATAGAAAAAGAGCTGAGACTTATCCTCCATACCCATGATGTTCCAGACACACATATGGAGCGGTACAACTACATCCTTAAAGGCACAGTGCTTAACAGATGTGTTAAAATTATACCCTACAATAATTGGGGATGCAAAGATGCTTCAACTCTTATGCAATGCTTTTCTTTGGAATGCATCTTACCTTTTATATGCATGTATATCTAAATGGATATAGATTAGAGATAGATAGATAGATAGATAGATAGATAGATAGATAGATAGATAGATGTAGATGTAGAATTGTGGATGTAAATGTAGATGTAGGTAGATACATGTAAATATACATTTAAGAATGAGAATAGGCTGAGCCTGAAATTTTATAAAGCTCTTTATATCTTTATAAAATATCTTCACTTGCGATTCACTGAAATTGGAAAGCCAATGAAATTAATAAGAGGGTACTTAAAAACTGGAGAAAAAAATCTAGGAATTATTTTGCAAAGCTCACGGAGAACAAATGAAGTGGCAAAAGAAAAAGGGAAAAAATGGCTCTTTAAGAAAGGAAAATACAACAGGATATGATCGCCCAGATCAACAGCTTAACTTTAATTCCTAGAAAAACACTGAAAAAATAAACAATCTGGAAGCAGGAAGAAGATAATAAAGTACTGATAAGCAGCTCCACAAAAATTAGTTGAAATCAATTATATTTCCTTCTGTCATAGAACAGCAGAACCAGTAAATAGAGTTGATATTCTGTTCCACCTTAGTACTACCACTATTTGTACTGCTTTTTGAGAGACAAAACATGAAGTCAGTTAGTTGCTGCCAAACTCCTTAATACAACAGTGATTATTTCAGACCTCGTGTTTAGTTCCATGTACCAAATGATTCAGTTATTGTTTAAGATATGTGAAGTTTGAACCTCTTTTCAAGTCAATAGCATCCTCATAAAGTCCTCTGGGAATTATTCAAAGTCATTTCTACTAGTTACCAAGTTATGAGGTCTAAGAATTGTTATTAATCTACATGTAGCAAACATTTTATAAGGATGTTTTCCAGATAATGCATGCTTTGACAATTCTAACTGCATAATGGTTTTAGCAAACTGAGGGACATTTCTACTTTTGTATTAATGAAAATCAATACATATTTCTCTGTATTTAATGTGTATAATGGTTATATCTCTCACAAGCATTTTGTCCACTATTGCTCTGGGTCAGTCTGAATGAATTCATAATGTAAGACAAACACTAGAATGCTCCCTGTGGAAACTGATTTCATTTCATCTGCCATGTTGTCCCAGGTAAAATTGTCCTTATCAGTGTGATTAGGCCAGTGAAAGTTGCATTTGCTTATTTTCCTTGTATATGATAGATATCATAATCCAGCAGCAGCAGCAATAGCTACTAAGTTCAGGCCACAGGCAGGTATCCTTCTGTGCTGTGCTCTGTCAAGTGGCTCTAATGCTGAAGCATGGCATTTGGGGGAGATGGGAACTGATGTGGTTCTCGGCAACTTCAGATCTATTATGTCCAGATGCCACAGATTCTGCAGTCAAAGAGTATGTGTACAGGCACAGTATCCACATCACCAGCTCTGCACCATAGTGAAGATGTTCATGTGATAATGACAGTGGATTTATTCTTTTACTGCCTTTAGGTGTCAACAATATCTGTCACTAGACCATCTCAGTGAATCATTTAAATATTCATTTAATAAAAACCTAAGGCTAAATGCTACACTATAGCTGCTGTTGCTCCAAGCACAATTACCAGTTAAGCAGATTCATCAGAGCTGTAATATAATTTTAAGTGATTGACTACTTAAAACAGGATCAACTCATGTCCTGGTTTCAGCTGCGATTTTGTTGTTGTTTTTTGTTTGTTTGTTTGTTCTTGCATTATCTGGTATCGTGCTGTGTTTTGGATTTAGTATGAAAATCACATTGCTTACACACTGATGCTTTAGTTGTTGCTTGCAAATGCTTATCCTAAGTTAAGGGCTTTTTCCATTTCCTGTGCTTTGCCATCAAGCAGGTGCAAAAGAAGCTGGAAAAGGTCATGGCCAGGTCAGCTGACCCAAACTAGCCAAAGTGATATTCACAGCACAGGATGTCATGCTCATATACAACTTCGGGGAAGTTGGTTGGGAGGATCAGACTCCTGCATGGGCACTGGTCAGCTTGTGGTGAGTAATTGCATTTTGCATCACTTGTCTTTTCTTGGGTTTTACTTCTCCCTCTTTTTGTTCTATTATTTTTCATTACTACTATTATTACTATATTTTATTATTGTTGTTGTTATACAATACAATATATTGTATTTTATTTTAGTTATTAAACTATTCTTAACTCACAAGTTTTACTTTACCTGATTCTCCTCTGCATCCCACTGAAGTGGGGAGGAGTAAGTGAACAAACAGCTGTGTGGTACTTAGTTGCTGGCTGGGGTTAAACCACAACAACCCAAGATGCTACAGGACCCTGTTCAAGTGCTGAATGTGTTCCACAAAGACAAGCAACAGAACTCATCTTCAAAAGGTTTTTTGTCTCCTGGGATTTCACTTGCATCTTTCTGTGGCTTCTATCTTCACTGGTTTAAACCCCTCTGGAGTTGTCTCTTATTTGCTGTAATGCTTCCACTTACTTCTGTCTTACGAAGCTATAACTTTGGTGCAGAAGAATTATAATAGGGTGCAAGAAAGCTAGGATTTCAGGAACTCTTGATACAGTCAAAATAGCAAAACAAATCATAGGAAAAAAATGAAAATTTTAAAAGGACTAGACAAGCTCTGAGTTTCAGAATCCCATTAACAACCTAAATCTCCTACCTACATTTCTCTGCATCTCATTGTATCTCATACAATAGCATCTTAAGTATTCTGCCTCACCTAAGTAACATCTGGGCTGCTGATACAAGAGTTCTTTTTACTTAGATCTATTTTCCTCATTCTATTTCCTCCTTGGCTCAGCTCAGAATGAGTACTTGGACTTCTTCACTTTAACTGCCTCAGAAGGGAATGGGCTAAGCACCTTTTCATAGGTGTAGCAATACAGACACAACTACTAATTATGCAACACATTAATTTTTAGCTATGTATTTAATTTGTTTTTTTAGAAAAAAGAAATCTGTATTTACTTGTCTTCACTGGAGAAAAGTGGTTATCATCCTCATGTGGTAAACAAAAGCACTGTATTCTACTATATCACTTGAAATAACAAATAAAACACTGATGATAAATCCTCACTCCTTGAAATTACCCTGTATATGACTGTTTTGCAAATAACTTACCAGATCTGGCGATACAGATATAAAGACATATACATTGCAACTAGATCAGGTTAACTGTGCTGCTGTCCTCATTGTCCAAAGATTAATTCTCTATTTCCCCACATTGGGAAACAGATTTCAAAAGCCCAGGAGACAGAATTAGAATTATTTTTCTGATATATCTTTCACCTTAGCCTAAAAAGGAAGGAGAAACTGAAGCAGAGTAGATTCACCATTTCTCTAACAACAGAAGAGAGCATATTGGAGTGTGGTTATTTTTCAGAAGGGAAACCTTATGAATATTATTTCAGGGTCAAATGGTACTTTATGGACCTAGAGGGAATGCTGAGAAGAGAAATCCTTGTCACTCTTAACAGATAACAGACTATGAAAATCACATTATACATCCACTGGTTATCTTTAATTGAGAATCTGTTTTACTGAAGTTAGTGAAGAGCAGAAGCAGAACTCAACAATTTGGAGATGTGATAATCCCTCAGGTGATAGTTAAATCTTTTGAAAAACAAAAATATCATGAATAAATGCGAAACTCGTTGACATCAAGGAATCATTTGTGTTGTATGCTGAGTTTGTACGACTTTGTCTGCAACCAAGATTTTCCTCATGAGTCAGAATGGCTTGACTATTCACATTCTCTTTCCTCTCCAATTTGGGCATGAGCTGAGAAGTGCAGCTGTGTTCATTCCAGTTCTTTCTTCTATGTGAAATCTTCCCTTGCTTACTTGCACATATTTCATTTTCTATGTAAAAGGAAAAGCAAGAGCATAAACACTACACTGACAGTTGTAAGTTATGTCAACATTTTTATGTATATTTTTTATTATACCATGAATATGCATCTGTTTATGTGAATGTATATAGTATCTCCCCAAAGCTTTAGGAGATATACAACAATTTCAAGTCAGAATATAAATACATATGAAAAAACCAGCACATAACTACTCTTCTGGGCCATACATCCACAGTAAACACTCTAAGAGAATCATAAAAATAACTCCTTTCAATATGTTTAGACTAAAATCAGCCCCCTACATGTAAATTGAAAGTAGAGACTCTGAATATTTCCTTCAGAATTTCTATTATAGTACTAATGTAATCAAATGCCATGGTCCTGACCTGGACAATCTTCCGTAAGTGTTCAGAAGGAGATACAGGGTCATATCACATCTACTCAGATTTTTTGCTCTCTCATCAGTAGGTCCTTAGCTAGGAATTATGCCAGCAGTTTAGAATTTCTACAGCTTTAAAAAGAGCAAGAAAAAAAACAGGATCAGACACTGAAGAGAAACTGAATATGGGTACATTTCCTCTCTGCACATCAGTGCACAAGTAGATATCTTGTTTTCTTTCTCTCTCCTTCTTGGCTGCTCTCCGTGGAATAATAAAAAATTGTCCTTTGGCATGTGGTCAGATGCACTGGGATGATCTTTATCTTCGTGTTCTGATATAGACACAATTTTTAGAAATACATTCAGTGGCTGTGTCACAACTGGAAAATGTGTTTGAGCTATCTATGTAAATTTAGGCCTCAGAGAATCAAGAGCCAAAATAACTTTATGATGGCTCGACTCTAATTTCTATGCTTGGTTTTCATCCCCCTGCTGCAGCCCATGCCACTTCCCCAGAACAGCGGGACACAGAGAGGATACAAATATTGCAACATGCTCTGTAAGGAAGGCATAAAAATACCTTACACTGCTAAAATATTGTCTTTTTTTATAAATAAATCTTGAAAAGGTTAGTGTTTCTTATATTATAATCCATGACAATTAACCTAGACACGGGGTGTATTTCCAATTGTAAGGTAATGTAGCGTTCCTTCAAAGAGGTGTCAAAAACAATCATAGGCTAATGAGATTTCACAAGAACCACCTGCTGGTTGCTTTCAATTAAATAAAAGGCCTTTGCTGGAAGTGAGGAAACCCTTTTCATTATTTGCAAATGAGCTACACAACTGAAAGCAGTAACAGGAAAAGAAATGACAAACTAATATAACAGTCTGAGCTTCCCAGCTTTACTCCCATCCTCATAATTTCTCTCTGGGAACAAAAAATAAAACATACAAAGCCCCCACAAATACCTAATGATGGCAATACTGAGGAAAAACACAAGGGGTAGGCTGCATAAATAACTCGTGTCAGTTCACTGGCATCCCTAGAACAATGTTAAAATAAATTGCTTTGGGCGAGATAAAGCATTTTGTTCAATTCAAGAGGAAATCTTTTGGTTTGCATTTCAGTTGTCATTTTTTTCAGAAGAAAAATAGAAATATCTCCTTTTTTTTAATAAAAAGGCTATTTTAAATAATATTATGTTTAAAATACTTTAATTATTTCAAATTTCAGAATATCTCTTGGGGAGAAGGAGATAATTGAGAACAGTTTGACAATACCTGACATAAATTTGCAAAATGTCACAGTTTAGCCAGATCTACATTTTATACATTTGCTTACTCAGGAAACCTTGAGCCAAAATGTACTCCTCTGAATCACAGAATCAAGGAATCATAGAATGTTAGGGGTTGGATGGGACCTCTGGAGATCATTGACTCCAACCCTCCTGACAGCACAGGATCACCTAGGGCAGGCCACACAGGAACAGATGCAGGCAGGTCTTGAAAGTCTCTAGAGAAGGAGACTCCACAACCTCTCTGGGCAGCTTGTTCCAGAGCTCCATCACTCTCACAGTAAAGAAGTTTCTCCTTATGTTGAGGTGGAACCTTTTATGCACGTTATACCCATTGTTCCTTGTCCTTTTGCTGGGCACTACAGAAAAGAGATTGTCTCCTTTCATTTGACACCCACCCTTCAGATATTTATAGACATTAATAAGATCCTCTCTCAGTCTTTTCCTCTCAAGACTAAACAGCCCCAGTTCCCTCAGTCTTTCTTCATAAGGGAGATGCTCAAATCCCATTGCGCATCCTGAGATTTAGGATTTTCTGTATATGATATAAAATCACTTTGGGTGAGTCTATATTTGGAGGAAGACTTATGTAATGCAGAAGGCATAAACTTTGAATGGAGGAAGAGGAGTACAGGGAAGAAGCAAGACAGATTCTTTCTCCTTTTTCTTTTACAGACCTTTCATATTTGCAAGTTCCAGAGAAAAAAAAGAGACAGTACAGAACTGAAGGGCTTATACACATTGCAATTCCACCTATCTCATATCAGCGTGTAATGGACATTGACAACAGAATTTGTGAGACTAAGATTCTCAGTTTAGTAAGAAACCTTCAAGTTTGATTTTTTTTTTTCCTCACATCATATATAAAGGTTTCATTTGTAATAGTACAGCACTGGATTATTTTAAATGTTGCGAGGGATTTAAAGACCATCCTATAGCACCATGGAAGATGTCACCTGCAAACTGCTTTGGAAACCCATACTGTGGACATGGATTTCAAGAAGTTTGTGTATTGAGATAGATATATATATATATATATACTTCTATTACCTCTGTTAATAATATGATTTTCAGATAGTGCATACCTTAAAAAGACTTCCTACACATTCCTCTTGCCATCTAAATTCTGAACTTTATTTTGTTCACTAACCCATCTTTTCATTATTGAAAAATATATAAAATGTTTCAAATTATTTCAAATTCTATTTCTGCTGTCGCAGTCACCAGCATGAAGTGATAATCTGTGTTAATTTTGAGAACCTATTTTAGCTAATTACCTGACACAGGCATCCTGAGGGATGTCAACTTTTACTAAAGTAAATCTTGTCTGCCTTAAAGCAGCACCACAGCATTTTGTCCCATGTATAACTATGCTTGTTATCACCTTCTCATTATCTTATCAACCTCATAAACAGCACCTGACAATGGCTTTCATGCTGAGCTATTTCACTTTCTGCTCTTCTCAGTTTCTTGTCTATCTTCTCTTGGGCCATAGCTCAATTTCATTTAGACATTACAGAGGTAAGTTTAGGCCAATTTCTAATTCTTTTTAGAAGTAATAGCCTTTAAAAAATTTTTAACCTTGATTTTTACTCCTCTGCAGATCCACTAAGAGGCAGACCATGTAACAGCTCTTAAGTAGCTGGTTTTCCCAGATATTTTACACAAACCAGAATGCCATAAATTATAAACGAACATAAAAGCAGACAAGCTTCTAAAACAAATGTGCCTGAGCTCATATCTTTAAAAATACAGCTGTGTTAACACGATCACAAACAATAGGGCCAGGAAAATGATCAGAGGGCTGGAACACCTCTCCTGTGAGGACAGGCTGAGGGAGCTGAGGTTGTTCAGCCTGGAGAAGAGAAAGCTCCGGGGGGACTTTATAGCAACCTCCCAGCACCTGAAGGGGGATGACAAGAAAGCAGGAAAGGGACTGTTCACAAGGGCCTGTAGGGACAGAACAATGGGCAATGGTTTTGAACTAGAGAAGAGTAGATTTAGATTGGATGTTAGAAACAAGTTCTTTAGCATGAGAGTGGTGGAGCACTGGAACAGGTTGCCCAGGGAAGTAGTTGAGGCTCCATCCCTGGAGATATTCAAGATGAGGCTTGACGAGTCTCTGAGTAGCCTGGTCTAGTTGAGGGTGTCCCTGCCCACTGCAGGGGGGCTGGACCAGATGACCTTTAGAGGTCCCTCCCAGCCCAAACCATTCTATGATTCTATGATTCTAATAGAGAGTCCGCCTTAAGCCTGCCTAGCAAATGATATGTAGCTGACAGTAAGTACATCCACTTCTCCCTGCCCTCGTCACCTCACTCTTCACATTAAACTGACTGAAACTATCACCACTTTTATAAAGCGCTAGTTCATCAGAAAAAAATTCCTGGTTCATGAAAAATAACTTGAGTCTTAATCATAGATGCAAAGGTATATTGCCAGTTTGCTTGGATTCACATACACCTGGCTGCGCATAAAAGGTGGCAACTTACTACAGCTAAAAAACAAACAAAACCAGAAAAAAAAAAACATTTTCAGCAAATTACTTTGGTCAAACGCTCAGTTAAGGAAGGTATCCCAGTTATTACCAAGAATTTCTGAGAGAAGTATTAAATATCAGAAACACTGCACCATGCAGCCTCTTTCCTGGCACAGCAGAAATTGTTAGGCCACAGGGAATAGTGACACAGTTGTCTGCAGAATATTGTTATTTGTCTTTCTCCTTCCTACAAAGGGAGTACTGAAGCAAAAGACCTTGAACTTTGGACATTAATTAGCTTCAGATTTGCATAATACTTACGAGAATGCTACACCTTTCTAAATGCTGCATGAGCAAAACTGATCTCAGTAGGTGCCTATCAAAGCCACTGAAAGCTGAACAAATTGATATTCCTGCAGGAGATGCTGACTACAAGCCTGTACAGTGAAGATAAGCCTGGAGTTCCTTCTGGTTCATAAGTGGCTAGAGAAAAGTATGCATGGGGGGTAACAGACTTTAAGAGGCAAGACAGAGAGTGATGTTTGTCACATGAGAGAATAAGTAGTATTTTGCAGTATCAAATTCTGCACAGATTCAGAAGAATTATATGGCTTTGTGTGAGGTCACTGCCCTAGAATGACAGTTTTGAGAAGCAGATTCCTGTAGCGCTTGGAGAAACTCAGTTCCTGAAGTGTTGATGAAGGTCTAATGCTTGGGTAGGGTAACTGCCTCAGGTTTTAGGTGGGGCTTTTTTAACCCAGAAGCTGAAAGGCAAGCATTGCCCTGGCTTAAAGTAGGTTCTGTGTAATTACTATTAGTGAGAGAGAAGGTTAGATGCATTCTCTGGAGCTTTGCTGAAACTTCATCAAAAGATACTACAATGTAAAGCTGTGATCTTTGTTGCCTTCAATGGGCCTTTCATACAATCATCACGTTTTTGGTCCTGGTGAGACTGAGGCAGATACCAAAAGCTAAATGCTATATTCCTATTGTGCTTTACTCTTGAATTGGCAAGTACTTACAGGAAATGAGTAAATAAGGGTAGGAGAATAACAACCGAGACAAAACAGGGAAAGCAGTAGAAATTGCTGCAGAGACCAGCTTCAGGGCAGGTAAGACTGCACTGGGGAAGGGATCTGCAGCAAAAAGGGACTTCAAAAAGCTCTTTTGGGGGGGTTTTGAAGCCAGGCAAAGGCCTTTGCCTGTGCTGGGGGCTGGCAGTCGGTGGGTGGCTGCTGAGATGGCCTGGGCAGAGCCAGCAGCACCCACTGTTGATCACGCTACCAGGCTGTAAGAAGGTAGGGGATGTGTTGGACAAACTTCCTGCCCTACTAAACCCCTCCGGTTATTACCCCCCTTTTGATATTTCAGGTGGGTGGTGATGAAGTGGGCAGAAGGAGCCCAAAATCAATTAAAAGAGATTGTAGAGCTTTGGGACAGCTGCTTAAGGGATCAGGAATGCAGGTTGTGTTCTCCTCTCTCTCTTCAGTGGCAATCATGAATGAGGAAACTATCAGGAAGAGACAACGGGTCATGGCTCCAGGATTGGTGCCTATCAGCAGAGTTTTGGATTTTTTAATCATGGGCTGCTAGACAAGACACCTGGCCTGCTGGTGGCAGGTGGGATGCCCCATCCCAGAGTGGGAGAAGGATCTGGGGGCAGAAGTTAGCAGGGCTTATGGACAGGGCTTTAAACTAGACATGAAGGGGGGAGATAACTGGGCCGGTTAGGAATAAGCCCAAGGGAAGCATGCCAGGACTTGAAGAATGGTGGACTAGTGAGGACTCTCGCTCTGCCATTTCATTTGAGAGAAGGGATAGATGTTTAGACATCATGGAAGCACCTGAGAAGGGTCTGGTAGGAAATGGGGTCCACACTCCCCAAAAGGTGTTGGAATCATTAGCTCATCTGAAGTGCATCTGTAGCAATGCACACAGTATGAGCAACAAGCAGGGGCAGCTTGAAGCCATGATGCACCAGGAAAACTATGACATAGTGGCCATCACAGAATTGTGGTGGGATGCCTCCTCACACAACTAGCAATGGCTACAAGCTCTTCAGGAGGGATAGACAGGGAAGGAGAGGTGGTGAAGTGGCCCTTTCTATGTTAGAGAATTCTATGAGGGCTTGGAAATCGAGTCTAGTAATGACGGGGTTGAGAGTGTTTGGATTAGGCCAATAAAGCTGATACCACTGTGGGAGTCTGCCCTAGACCTCCGAACCAGAGCAGTGAGGTGGGTGAAACTTTCTATAAGCAGGTGGGAGAAATCTCACAGTCACTTGCTGTTGTTCCTGTGGGGGACTTTACCCTCCCAGGTACCTGCTGGGAATAAAACACATCAGAGAGGCCACAATCCAAGCAGTTCCTGGAATGTGTGGAGGATAACTTCCTCACACAGCTGATAAGTGAGCCAAACAGGGAAGGTGCCCTCTTGGACCTGCGTCTTGTGAACAGGGAAGACTTGTAGGGGAAGTAAATGTTGGAGGTCATCTAGGGCACAGCAATCATGAGATGAGGAGATGCCACCTTAGATTTCTGGAGGGCAAACTTTGACCTGTTCAGGAGACTGAGTGACAAAGTCCCTTGGAAGGCTTCCCTGAAGGATACAGGAACCCAGGAAAGCTGGACATACTTCAAGAGAGAACTCTTAAAGGCACAGGAGCAGGCTGTCCCACAGTGCTGAAAAACAAGTAGGCAGGGAAGGAGACCAGCCTGGCTAAACAGAGACCTTTGGCTGGATCTCAAGAACAAAAGGAGAGTCTAAAAAGAGGACTGCTACACCGCTTGGATGCACACAAGTCTATGGGACCTGATGGGTTACACCAAGGGTGTTGAAAGAGTTGCCAGATGTGCTCGCCAAGCCACTTTCCGTTATTTACCTGAAGTCCTGACTAACTGGGGAATTCCCCATGGACTGGAGGGCAGCAAATATAACACCCATCTACAAGAAAGGCAGAAAGGAGGATCTGGGAAACTAGAGAGCTGTCATCCAGACCTCAGTACCAGGGAAGGTCTGAAGCAGATCATCTTGAGTGCCATTACAAGCCATAGAGAGGACAACCAGGGGATCAGGCCCAATCAGTAGGGGTTTATGAAAGGCAGGTCCTGCCTGATGAACCTGATCTCCTTCTATAACAAGTTGACCTAACAATTGAACGTGGGAAAGGCTGTGGATATTGTCTACCCAGATTTTGAAAAGCATTTACCACAGAATTCTCATGGAAAAACAGGCTGCTCATGGCCTGGGTGAGTGTACAATCCATTGGATCAAGCACTGGCTGGACAGGTGGGCCCAAAGAGTGGGGGTCAATGGAGTTAAATCTCACTGGTGACCAGTCACAAGTGGTGTTCCTCAGGGCCCAGTGTTGGGACCATTTCAGTTTAACATCTTTACTGATGATAAGGACATAGAGTGTATCATCAGTAAATTCACAGATTACACCAGGTTAGGTGGGAGTGTTGATTTGCATGAGGATAGGGAGACTCTACAGAAACACTTGGGTAGATTGAATCAATGGGCCAACATTGATGGTATGAGCTTCAACAAGGCCAAGTGCTGGATCCTGCACTTGGGCCACAACAACCCCAGGCAACGCTACAGGCCTGGGAAAGTGTGGCTTGAATTATGTCTGGTAGAAAAGGACCTGGGGGTTCTAATTGCCAAGCGGCTGAACAGGAGCCAGCAGTGAGATACTGAGGTGCTGGAGCGAGGGCGGAGGAGGCAACGAAGCTGGTGCAGGGCCTGGAGAAGAAATCTGATGAAGAGCGACTGAAGGAGCTGGGACTGTTTAGTTTGAGGAAGAGGAGGCTGAGGGGAGACCTCCTCACTCTCTCCAGCTACAGGACA
>JANIJG010012576.1:0-20219 GCA_024611175.1 Megaceryle torquata
TGGCCTCGGCGGCGGCAGCGGCAGGATGCGGACGGGCCGCGGCGCGGCAGGCGGGGACGCAGCGGCCGCGGCCGAGGAGGAGGCGGCCGAGGCGGCCAAGCGCTGCGGGGCGGCCGCGGCGGGGCGGCCGCGGGGTCGCGGCGGGAAGGGGTCCCCGAACGGCGAGTGCCGGCGGGGGGAACCGCCGCGGAGCCCCGGCCCGGAGCCGCCCCGGGAGCCCAAGGTCTCTTTCTCCTGCGGCGGCGGCGGCGCGTCCCCCGGCGGGGCCAAGGCGGCCGAGGAGGGTGCGGGCGAGGATGCGGGAGAGGAGGCCCGCGGGAGCCAGGCCAGCTTCATGCAGCGGCAGTTCGGAGCGATGCTCCAACCCGGCGTCAACAAGTTCTCGCTGCGGATGTTCGGCTCCCAGAAGGCGGTGGAGCGGGAGCAGGAGCGCGTCAAGTCGGCGGGGGCCTGGATCATCCATCCCTACAGCGACTTCAGGTGCGGCCCGACCGGACCGGGGGAGAGCGGGAACCGGGACGAACACCGGGCCAGGGCGTCCTGCAGGGACGAGCACCGGGCCGGAGCACCCCGCGGGGACGAGCACTGGGCCCGGGCATCCCGCGGGAATCCCAGCCTCAGGCTGGGCCGGTGCATCCGGTTCCGCGGGCGGGGATGGGGGACGATGGAGCGACCGGAGCCCGGGGTCGGCCCCGCCGCCAGGGGAACGGGAGGCCGAGCCGTGCCCTAAGAGAGGGCACCTTGAGCTGTGCTGGAGGTGGCAGCGCGGATGCTGCTGTGTGCAGGGAGGGGCTGCGGCCGGGCAACCCCTCTCCCCACAGGAGCAACCTCGGATGTGGAGGTGCCAGGAACCCTCTGCTCTGTGAGGGGGGGTGTCCGGGCAAGGGCATCCCCTCCTCCTTTCCGGGGCCTCAGGCGGCTCGGAGCTTCTGGAGCCACTTCGGGCTTTGGCTCTGCTCCCAAACCACCCTGATAGAGGATGTCACCCTCCCCTGGCAGGGCCGGGGGTCTGGGCTGATGGACACGCTGCTCTGCCTGCTGCTAAGCAGAGCTTTGTGAAGGCTTTTCTCCCTTAGGGAGGCCTGATCCTGTCCCTAAGATTCAATGAGTTTGATTCATCTTGCTCCCAAGAGGACCAGAGCCCCCAAGATCGGTCCTGTGTGGCTTCCAGCTGAGGAATGGCAAATTCGGGGCAAAAGGCTCTGCAGCTCCATCTCCTTTCATCTCCTGAGCCCCAGGGGAGCTCAAAGGTGGCAAATACTTCCCAGGGCACGTGAAAGGTGCTGGGAGGATCATACAGCTCACCCAGCTGGGGCAGGCAACACAACACCTTGAGGGGATGGGTGGCCAAGACCCCACTGGCATCAAAGGTTGAGCCAGCCATGGGGGCCCCTGGTCCCGTGACCTCAGAGGGGCTGGGTGTGACAAAGGGCTCAGCTCCAAGTTTTTCCGCTGCTGTTCTGATGTGCAGTTTGGGGAGGTTTAAAGGAGGGTTTGCTGCATGTCTATGGGGGGGGATGGCCACAGGGCCAGACCCCAAGATCTGTCACCACTGGTGCTGACATGTGCCCACCTGTGTGGGGGTTCCCCAGGGCAGGTGGAAGTGGCCACAGACAGCTGCAGCATGTGGCCATTGCCAGTCCTGTGTCAGAGGGAGTTCTGCTGTCCCTGCCATGATTGGGCAGGTGTGGCAGTGCCAGGCAGGTCCCAGGCACCCAGGGGACTCTGTTCCTCCATGCTGTCTATGGTCCGCTTCACCCTCAGCAGCTTGCAGGGCTGTGGGGAGAGATTGGAAGCAGGGTGATCACTCCCCCCATGACTGCACCAGGGCCAGAACCTGCCTCACTTCTCCAGACTGGCAGAGCTGGTGCTGTCAAGAGCAGGGTCTCCCTGCGGTGAGGCCTCAGAGGTTCCCTGGAGCAAATCAGCATTGCTCCCCAGGCTGCAGCTTGTGGTGGGTGGGTGGCTGCTGCTCTGCTCCAGGGTGACCTTGGGGAGTCAGCCTGGCTGGCCTGCCCCATGCTAGCTCCATCACTCCCGGAGCCACTATCAAGACTTGAAACCCATTGGGGAAGAGCTGCTGCTGATGTTTTGATGCCATGAGTGGCGTAGGAGAGTTCTCTGCCCAGCGGGGAGGAGCTGCAGGCAGAGCCTCGCTCGGCATCGTCTGTGTCCAACAAATGTGCACACAGACAGGATTGGCTCCATGCAGGGCTCAGAATCCTCGGTGTGAGGAGCCCGCTCTGCTCATGCAAATTGAGGACAAGTGTCCATCCGTTCTGCATTGTCCTGCCTTAAAAAAAAAAAGTTTATCTCATAATGATAACGGAGCATGAACCCAGCCGCATTTGCCCTGCAAAACCCATTTTCCCATCTTCTTAAGATAAAATCATTAACCCATCTGCATATGTGACATTGTTCCATAATTGGAGCTGTTGCAAGATGCCCTCTCCTACCAGACATGGCTCCGTGGTTATTAATGCAAAATTCAGGAGCAGACGTGCTCCAGGAACCAAAGTTGCTATTTACATGATTACTGAATGAGGAAGCAGCTGAGGTGACCGGCTGAGATCCTTGAGCTGTGAATCTGATGGAAGAGACCTTGTAAATGGTGCGCTGACGTAGCATCAAGCAGAGCCACCTCCGTTCAGGTGCTGTGCGAGGTTCTTGTCTCTATCTTCACCACTTCTTTATTGATGGCAGGAAAAAAAACCCAGCTATTGTTGACTTTCTTGTTATTTCTGTTGGTGTTTCTGCAACTGGGGTATCACTCTTGAAGGGGGTTTGGGAGCTGAAGGAGCCTCATCCAGCCTTCATTCTGCACTACCTGGGGCCCATTGCTGGTCTGGTTCCCACCCTTACCCCCCAGAGGCAGGTGGAAGCTGGGAAAGGGGGGGGGGGGGGTGTGTGTGATTTGCGAGGCTGCAGGGGAGTCAAGTCCCACACATGGGGCCAGGGCTGAGGAGGAGGCCGGTGACATTGCCAGGGGAGCAGGGACTCTGTCTTTGCCATTGATCCCTTCCCCTACTCGGCAGCGAGAGGCTTGTGTAAGGGAGGAGGATTCAGCCCCAGCTCCTTGCTGGATGCATCAGGAATGCAGAGAGCTGCGCACAGGCAGTGAGTCAGTGGTGGTGCCAGTGCCTGTCTCCCCATGAGCACCGCGGGTACGGCTGCACCGACACCCGCTCTCACCAGCCCGGTACTCGCAGCATCCCCGAGGAGCAGGGCTGGGGCTGAGCTGCCGTTCCGCAGCAAATTTCTGTTGCAAGAGCCACTCCCACACCTGAATCGGGAGCGAAGCTGCATCCAGAGCACGTGTCCCCAGTGCTGTTTGTCTGGAGCCGTCCTCTCCTGGGCTTAAAATGGTTTCTGGGACTTTGCTGCTCCCTGGGTGGTGCCACTGACCTGTTGGTGCCACCATCAGGGCTCCTGAGCAGAGGAACTGGGCTTGCCCACGGCTGTTGGTCCTGATGTCTTTGCCAGCACCGTGCACCGCTGCTGGTCCTGGTGTTACTGATCCTTCGGGGGAGGGTGTCGGGGAGTTGTTGTTCCTCTCCGCAGCGGCAGCATGGGGCAGTGAGACCTGGGGTGCTGGAAGCCACTGCTTGGTCACCAGAGAAGAAAGGCTGCAGCTGAACGGGGTGGGGAATTGTGAAGGTTTGGGTCCCTGAGCAGCTTGCAAAGCCTTTATCCCCCCCTCCCCAGGATCCCCCAGGGTAAAGGGCTTTTCCCAAGGTAAAGCATCACCAGTCATTCATCACAACTGGCTGTACTGGGAACTCTGGGGTACAGACAGAGCATTGGGCATTGTGCTGCATGCTCAGCTCAGGCAAACTTCTGCCATTGGCTTCTTAACCCACTTCTAAGTGCGACCTCATTTTTAGAATATGAGTATTTAGTGTGAGTTTGCAAAGCACCAATCCTGCACCAGTCCCATGCTGCTCCTGTCTGTCAGGCAGTCCAGATGTTGGCTGCTGGAGCCCAGTCTGGGCCAAGGGTCTCAGCTCTCAGGGGCACCTCCTGCAGAGTAGGGTCTCAGGGAGGCCTGTCCACCTGGGCAGGCTGGCGGCCAGCAGCTCAGTGCCCACTTGATGGGGTCACTGGAGAGGGGAGCAACACCTTGCGCCATATATGTGGAGGTGGCTGGATTGTCTCTGGCAACCCCCTGGAGATCTGTGTGCCAGCAGTGGAGCTGAGAAGTGACATCCCTGGTGTCCTGTGGCTATGCCCACCCTGGATAGCTCAGGGGGCTTCTCCTGACCCCCTCCCAGGTGGTAACAGAGGCTTTGCTGGTACAGCTGCTGGGATTGCCCTGCGCATCTCTGGCCCCAGGGTCTCCGTCAGGGTTCTGGAGGTTCCAGGTAGGCAGCAGCTCTGTGGAGGGATGTGCTGCAGAGTCCCAGGGCCAGGAGCACAGCTTGGTCAGTGGGATTGGCCCTGATTGGGGTTCTGCCCAGGGGTCTTGGGGCAGAACACCGTGTCAGGATCTGAGCAGCCAATGGAGCAGGGATGCAGTAGCCCCTGCTCACAGAGGCTTTTGGCATATTCTGTCACCATCACTGTCGTTCAACTGGGTCAGCAGTGAGGATGGGGGGGTGCCGAGGATCCTAATTAATTTGTTTTCAGATATTTTTAGTAGCCTGGATTGGATCTTTTTCTCTCTGCACACACTGCCCTAAGAGGAAGAAAGCGCTGGCATTGCACCCAGGTCCCCAGAGAGATCGCACAGTCAGTCCCGCACGGTGGTGGAGGTGGTCAGGAGCAGTTTGTCTTTCTCAGCAGGCTGAGTTCTGCCCTGGTTCAGCCAGATTGCAAAGGGATTTGAGCCAGCGGAGAGTTGTGCCCAGCTGGCGCTGTTACTTAATCTTTGCTCTTCCCAGCCCCACGTGGTGAACGTCCCCATGGGTCCCTTTGCAGGGGGGTCTGTGGGACAGACCCTGCCCGGTGCCTCTGCCCCAGCACTGGCTCTGCCAACATTGGCATTGCAGGGGGGGTCGTGACAGTGGCCGGATCCTGGATGTCTGGCAGGGCCCATCCTGGGGGGATCACAGGGTGCTGGAGCTGCTCGCTCAGTGCTGGCAGTCAGAGCTTGCCTGTGGGGTGTGGGGGGAGCACAGCTTGGCTGGCAGCTGGTGAGGGTACCCTGGAGACTGCCCTGGGTGTGAAGTCATCATTGTGCAGCAATGACATCACTCATGGTTGCCACAGCAACATCTCACATGGGAAAGGTGTCATTGGAGAAAGGTCAGGAGATGGGATGCTTGGCTTCTTCTGGTCCTGCACTAATCTGCACACGGAGGGGTCTGGCCCACCTCCCATTCCTGTGTGTGAGAGGGGTCCCCATCATGGCCCCCATTCCTGACAGCATGGCCAGGGCCCAGCATGGCCAGGGCACCCCTGCCCCTCAGCCTGCCACTTCTGGGGGGTGCTGCCTGGGGCAGGCAGCATGGCAGGGCAGGCTGTGCAGATGCCTCAGCAAGGGTGGCCCTGAGGAACATCCTCCCCTCATGCACCCCCCAGCCAGTGCGGGGATGTGGGGATGGCAGGGGGCAAGGGACCGGAGTTCCCTCTGCACGCTCCTGCGGGGATGGGGCTGCTGTGACCTTGCAGATGATTGGAAAGGTCATTGGTGCCCCAGAAGATGAGGACAAGGAGAGAGGGGCAGGGGAGGGTGGAGGAGCTGTGTGGCTGAGGCAGAGGCAAAGGCATCCCCTCTGCCACCTGACTGGGCTGCGGGTGATGCTGGCTCCAGCTGCAACTCTACGTGATCTGCTGTGCTGGGAGACACGGTGGCTCCTTCCTTTCCTCTCCCCCTTCCCTCTCCCCCTTCCCTCTCCCCCTTCTTTTTCTTCCCTCCACCACATCACCAGCATGCAGCCCCCTGCACCCCAAACCTGGGACCATAGCCTGGTCCAGGGAGGTGCTGGGGTAGGGTGGCCCCAGTTGTCCCTGGGTACTCTGTCCCCCATCTTTGGGAGCGGGGAGGGGTGAGGGCTGCTCCCAGGGCAGCAGCAGGACAGGCTGGGCTCTCAATCCTGCCTCCACCACAGAGAGCACGGTGGCCTCACTGTGGCCAGTGATTTGGGGACAAGGATGGTTCTCAGCCCATGGACTACCCCAGATGGGGGGGGCGGCAGGACGGTCTCCCCCATCAGCATCTGCAGCATCATCCCTACCTTGCCCTGGGTCCTGCCTGGGTTTGAGTGCCCAGGGCAGACCTCTGGCCAAACCAGCACAGCAGGAAGAGCTCCCTGCAGTGGGCAGCCCCTGGCCTCATCCTGCACCTGGCTCACACAGTCCTACCTCAACCAGGTGAGGATGTGAGGTAGGTGAGGGGAGCAGCATGTGGTCCCTGGGGACAGGAGAGAGGTGCCTGGGGTCAAGGTGGCATCAGGATGATGGCACCCCAGTAGAGGCCAGTAGAGTAGAGTCCCTTAGAGCGGGGCACGATGGCTGGGTCCCATCGACACAGGGGGTGGCTGTTGGGTGCTGGTGACTCCCTCCTACATCCTCTTGCTCCACAGGTTTTACTGGGACTTCACAATGCTGCTCTTCATGGTGGGCAACCTGATTATCATCCCTGTGGGCATCACCTTCTTCAAGGAGGAGACCACAGCACCCTGGATCGTGTTCAATGTGGTCTCTGACACCTTCTTCCTGATGGACCTGGTGCTGAACTTCCGGACAGGGATTGTCATTGAGGACAACACAGAAATCATCCTGGACCCTGAGAGGATCAAGAAGAAGTACCTCAAGACCTGGTTTGTGGTAGACTTTGTCTCCTCCATCCCTGTGGACTACGTCTTCCTCATTGTGGAGAAGGGCATAGACTCAGAGGTGTACAAGACAGCCCGCGCCCTCCGCATCGTCCGCTTCACCAAGATCCTCAGCCTTCTGCGGCTCCTCCGCCTCTCCCGCCTCATCCGCTACATCCACCAGTGGGAGGAGGTGAGAGTCCCACTGGACCCCCATGGTGGGGCCCTTCTCTGGCAGCCAGAGGGAGCAGGAGACCCCTATGAGGGAGGGTGTTGGGGCTTAGGGCTGCCTGAGGAGTTGATGGGTCAGTCAGGGTCTGCTGTGTGAGTGACTTCGCTCCTTCCTCCTTCTTCTCCTCCTCCTCTGCCACTGTGTGTCCCCAGACCCAGCAAGGGCTCACACCCCACCCTGTGCCCATCTTCTGCTCCTTCCCCTGCTGCTGGGCTCTGATGCAGATGCTCCCGTCCCTCCCACAAACCCCCCAGCCCAAGGTGTGTCCATCCCCACCCTGGGCAGGGCTCAGCTCTGTGCCCTTTTCACTTTAAGATGGGACTTAGCAGGGAGAGCACCCGGGACCAGTTAAACCCAGGGACGGGTCAAAGCCATGCGTGTCTGTACAGATTATCCCTATAATCACATCTGCTTACAGGGGCCAGGAGGGGAGCGCAGCCCCGATCCCCACGCTGGGACCTCACCTGAGCTCAAAGGCTCCGCAGCTGGGGCTGGAGGATGCTGCGGGAGCACCTGCGGGAGGTGGGGGGTGTCGCGGTGTCCTGATTTTTTGCCCCCAGCAGCCTCAGCAATGAGGGGCAACTGTGGGGCGATCGCCACTGGCCAGAGCAGGGAAGGGACATGTCCAAGGTTGGCAGAGCTGGGGCTGGAACTGCTCCTGTCCTTGTCCTGGGTTGCCCCTTCCCTCAGTCCCTCCCCAACACATCAGCCTGGCTCTGCCTTATCCCACCCAAGCCCACAGCCTTGGAGTCCAGGGCTGGGCACAGAGGAAGGGAAAAGAAAAACTCAGCCCGTGGCTCAGTTTGAAGCCAGGAGGACTCCTCTGTACCCCCAGCTTTGCCCAGGTTGGTGCCCTGGTGCTAAGAGGCCAGGCTAGGACTGAGGACATGGCCCAGCAAGGGTTCTCACAGGGGAAGCCCCACTCTCATGGGAGCTACAGGATGATATGGGGAGCAAGGGGGTGCTTGGAGCAGCTGCTCCTGAAGGCACCATCCTTCTGCACCTCCCTCCATGGCTGGGGCTCTGTTTCTGGGACTACCATGGTGGGTCCCCACCATCACAGCTCCCACCCCAGGCTGGGTGATCTCCTAGGGACCTGAGGAGTCATTGGTGGGTCTCAGCATTTGATGCCCCTATAGTCACAAGCCCTGGGGGCACGCAGCCCTGGCCCATAGGTGTGGGATCTCTGGGCAGGCAGCACAGAGCTGCCTTGGCTGCTCTCCCCAGATCAGGGGCTCCATTCAGCCCCTGCCATGATGTTGGCACCTCAGATCCACTGAAACGTGTCCCATGGTTGGTCCCAGTCCTCTACAACCACTTCCCCAGGGACTGCTTCGCTCCCTCCCAGGTGCCCAGGGCATTTGACTCTCCCTGAGCACCTGCCAGCATTGCCTTACCCTCATCAGCGCTCGCAGCCATTAGTGTTGCCCAGGGCGGCAGTGTGGCGGCATCCTGGCTATAAATAAATAGGTGGGAGGACTGGGACTAGGCCAGCCCCTGGTGCCTTTTTTGGCTGAGGCCATGGGTCAGTGCCCTGAGCAGGACTGCGCAGGGTGGGGATCATTCCTACACTCACCCTCTGCCCTCCCGGCCCCTCTGCCCGCAGATCTTCCACATGACATACGACCTGGCCAGCGCAGTGATGAGGATCATCAACCTCATTGGCATGATGCTGCTGCTCTGCCACTGGGACGGCTGCCTCCAGTTCCTTGTGCCCATGCTGCAGGATTTCCCCCAGAACTGCTGGGTCTCCATCAACGGGATGGTGGTGAGTGCCCAGCCCTGAGCCCCTGGGGCCCTCAGGGAGGTCCTGCTCATGCAATGGTGCCATGGAGCAAGCCAGGAGGGTTCACAGGCACCCCACCCCCCCACACCCACCACAGTCTCCATGGCAGGACCCAGGGGGCAGTGGGTCAATCTGGGTGGGAGGAGGAAGATGTTGACGAGATGGTCTGCCCCCATCCCCTGCCACCAGCTCCTGCTCATTAGCAGCAAATATACTATTAATAAATAATGGGCCACATTTCTAATTGCTCCCTGCTACAAATGGCTCTTCTCTGTCTGTCCATCTCAACCCGCTCTGCCGCCATTTCCATCTCTGCTCTGTTCCCCCCAGCCTGGGTTCCTCCCCGTCTCAAGCTTCTCCATCCCCAGGGAAACCCAGGGCTCCAAGCTGGGGCTGAAACTGGGGGGGAGGTTCCTGCCCCAAGTGCTACCACCCTGCCCCCTGTCCCAGACACGTCCACCAGCTCTTGAGCGTGATGACTGCAATAACTCAGTGGCTTCCACAAACTCAGAGCTTGCTCCTATCACAGGGTCCTTCACTTCTGTTCATCAGCTTAAAAAAAAACCCCCAAACCAAAACCACCAACCTGACTATCAAAAGTGAAGGGGGGGGAGGTGCAGAAACCTGACGGGAAGGAGCAGAGCTCCATGGGATTGCTGCAGCCCCGGCCGTGCCTGGCATTTGGGTTTGGTTGGTTCTCACCCATACTGAGACTGTCCAAAAAACCAAACCTAACTAACCTGCCCCAAAGAATAATAACAATAATAATTAACAATTAATAACCACCACCCTCTTACTGATGAGCGCTGGTGGGAGCAGCAGGCAAAGAACCTGGGTTTTCCTCCAGGCCTGAGTCAGGGCCTTGCACATGCGTATGCACAAATGTGTGTGAGCAGCTGGGCTGAGCAGCCATTGCTGTCACTGCAGAACGACTCGTGGAGCGAGCTCTACTCCTTTGCCCTCTTCAAGTCCATGAGCCACATGCTCTGCATTGGCTACGGGAAGCAAGCACCCGAGAGCATGACGGACATCTGGCTGACGATGCTGAGCATGATCGTGGGGGCCACTTGCTATGCCATGTTCATCGGCCACGCCACCGCCCTCATCCAGTCGCTGGACTCCTCACGGCGCCAGTACCAGGAGAAGGTAGGGCAGGGGCTGGATGGGCACCAGGGCTCCTGTCTCAGAGCCATGGTGGTGCCCGTGGGTGCAGCCGGGCAGGGCAAGGGCTCCACATCAACACTGTCCCTGGGGTGGTGGAGCAGGAGGGGTCCAGGACCCACTCTATGGAGCGGGGAAGGGTGTGTGGGGTCTGTCTCATCGCTGACACCCCGTCTCCCCACAGTACAAGCAGGTGGAGCAGTACATGTCCTTCCACAAGCTGCCCGCTGACTTCCGCCAGAAGATCCATGACTACTATGAGCACCGCTACCAGGGGAAGATGTTTGACGAGGACAGTATCCTGGGGGAGCTCAACGAGCCCCTGCGTGAGGTGAGGGCCTCAGGGGATGGAGAGCAGCTGTGGGACACCATGCAGAGGATGGGACACCCACGCCCACTGCCACCCACCCCACACCCCCCATCATGAGCCCTCAAGCTCTGGGTCCCACCAGCTCTTGCAGTGTGGGTACTTGGAGAGTCAAGCACATCTTGCTCCAGCTTTACAGCTCTAAGTGTGTTCATGCACATGCTGGGGTGTCCATGGGTGCTGATACCTCCATGCTCGTGAGCCCACCATTGGGGGAGCACCATCCCCACCTCCTGGTCCTTCAACTCCTTCCCTGCAGGAAATTGTCAACTTCAACTGTCGCAAGTTGGTGGCCTCGATGCCGCTGTTCGCCAACGCAGACCCCAACTTTGTGACAGCGATGCTCACCAAGCTCAAGTTCGAGGTGTTTCAGCCAGGAGACTACATCATCCGCGAGGGCACCATTGGCAAGAAGATGTACTTCATCCAGCACGGGGTTGTCAGCATCCTCACCAAGGGCAACAAGGAGATGAAACTCTCTGACGGCTCCTACTTCGGAGGTATGGTGGGGCTGAGCCCACATATGCTCCCAGCATCTGCGAGAGGCACCAGGACCCCTTTGCAGTCCTGGGGCATCCACCACACGGTAGTTCTTTCCCCTTGCTCCTGGTCTGCCTGTTTCCAGTCCTCACTGGTGTTTTTTTGACCTTGACACTGGGTTTTCCCCCCAGAAATCTGCCTGCTGACCCGTGGCCGGCGCACAGCCAGCGTCCGGGCAGACACCTACTGCCGCCTCTACTCGCTCTCAGTGGACAACTTCAACGAGGTGCTGGAGGAGTACCCCATGATGAGACGGGCCTTCGAGACTGTGGCCATTGACCGCCTTGACCGCATCGGTAGGACCTGGGGAACGGGGGAGGGGTCAAGGGGCCTGGCCTGGCCTGGCAGTGTGGGGCAGCCGTGGCTGGGGTGTGGGTGTCCAGTGTAGCCTCAGCTCAGGGTCTCATGGTGCTCCCCATCCTGGCCCTCTCCCTGCAGGGAAGAAGAACTCAATCCTGCTCCACAAAGTGCAACATGACCTCAACTCGGGTGTCTTCAACAACCAGGAGAACGAGATTATCCAGGAGATTGTCAAGTATGACCGGGAGATGGTGCAGCAGGCGGAGCTGCAGCAGCACACGGCCATGTACAGCCCCGTCCAGCCTCAGGTCACCTCCGCCATCGCCACTCTCCAGCAAGCCGTCGCCATGAGCTTCTGCCCGCAGATGGCCAGCCCGCTGGTGGGCTCCATGGCCCTGGGCTCACCCCGCATGATGCGCCGCTTGCAGTACGCCCAGGCTGTGCCCAGCCCCTTCGCCGTCTCACCCGTCTTGCTGCAGCAGAGCCCCTCACAGCAGCTGCAGCCCCCCATGCCCCACGCCAACCCCTCGCCCTCGCAGGACCCGGTGCAGCCCGTGGCCCCACCCGCCTCCACCAGCGCCTTTGCCGCAGCTGCGGCCAGCCCACCATCCCAAAGTCCCCTGGCCAGCCGGACGTTCGCCTACGGAGCCTCCCCAGGGCAGCTGGGCTCCCAGCTCTCCCTCAGCCAGCACCAGACACCCAGCTCACCCCAGCGTCTGGCTGCCCACAAAAGCACCCAGGCGCTGCACACCAGCAGCCTCAGCCAGGATTCCCGGCCCCTCTCGGCCTCGCAGCCCTCCCTGCCCCACGGGCCGGCAGCCGGCAGCACCCAGAGTCCCCCCGCCTCAGCCCGCGAGTCCTCCACCTCCATCGGCGGGGGTCCAGCAGTCACCTCACCCAGTCCTGGTCCCCTGGCTGGGCTGCGAGTCCAGACACCCTCACGGAGTGTCCCAGCCCACCCGGCATCAACGGGCTCGGTGCAGGGGGGACCGCCTGCCCTGCCCCAGGACTCAGTGGCCACCTGTAAGGATTCAGCAGCTGGCGTGCCTGACACGGACCCGGCCAAGTCCAGGCTCTCTTCCAACTTGTGACCTCTGGCCCCGCAGGGACAAGTGTGTTGGAGGGGGCCATGACACCGAGCCCCCATCTTGCCCCATGCCCACCATCAAGGAATGCTGCCGGGTGAGGGCCCCAGCTGCCAGGGGTGGGCGCAGGGGGGTCACTGCATCCCCCCACCCCACCACAGGGGCCAGGGTGAGCCCCTGGCTATGTCGCCTCTAACCAAAGTGTGGCCCCCATCTCTTGCTCCCCCCGGTGAAACCCCCGCTGCCCCCACCAGCACCCCAGCTGCCCCCTACAAGCCATTGCTGCATCACACCCTGCCCCCCAGCTCCCCATCCGTGAGCGATGCTGTATATGATATATATGACCCAAGTACATACCTGTGTGTGCATCCGCAGGACGCTCCCTGGGGCTTTCGGCAGCCCCGGCGCCTGTCCCTGCCTCCCCTCCCCCAGCCCCTGGCCCGGGGCTATGGTCCAGGACTGGAGGTAAGTTTGGGAGGGGAGGGGGGAAGGGGGTCTAAGGGGTGGTCACCCTGAAGCTTATGAGCACCCATGCACACACTGTCCCCCCAAACCTGGGGCTTGGGGGATGGTAAACACTGCCCGACCTGCCCAGAGTCAACCTGAGGGTGGAGGCAGCTGCCGAGCCCTGAGACCTGGGGGTGCCCCCTGGGTGGGCAGGGAAAGGCAAACGGTGCGCGTGCCCCCCAGATACACGTGTGCACAGCAAGGGGGGGGGGGACACGACTGTGCCTGTGTGTGTATGCACACGGCTGCCTCAGCCTTGCACTCCAGAGCTTTCCATGTTGAATGTCAGCGGCAAGCGTGGGCAGCCAGCCCAGCCTGGCAGGACAGGGCCCCGTGCCACACGTCCACCTTCCCATCCTGTGCAATAAACATCAGTGACAGACAAGAGCTACGCACGACTTGCGGCTCCGCTTCTTCACCCCCACCCCTTCCCAGCCCTGGGGTCTAGCCAGAAAAACAAGGTGAAAATCCTCTTTCGGGAACCTTTCCCCTGGGTGGAAGCTCAAGCATCAGTGAAGGAGAAGCTGAGAGGAGGTTGGGGACTGGAGCTGGTGGGTCCAGACATCAGCTCCAGCTGTAAGATCTGCAACCTCAGCTGCTGCAGGAGCAGTGACGAACCCCAAACCCTGGAAAGGTTTTGTCCCGTTTCTGCTACAAAAGCACTTCCAGCCTGCAACTCCTCTGACTCAGTACAGCCCAAGCAGTTGGCAAAACAGCAGCAATCACAGGAGACACCAGTCCCCCCTCCCCAGGTCGATGGGGAGCCCCCACCCCCCTCAGACTTCAAGCAAAGCTGACAAGAAAGACAGTTGCCATCTAGTACTTCAAAAAATGTTTTATTTACAGTATTGTACAGCTCTGCCCCCCATTAGTGGTTTTCCCTTCCTGAGAGCCAGTGACAATTAAAACCAGACCCTGGAAATGAGTTGGGAGCCAGAGAGGCTGCACTATGGGAAGCAGTGACAGCAGCCAGCAGCAGTTGGAGCTGGGCAGAAATGGGCCAGAGGCTCCTCCTGCAGCCCCTCTGGAGGGCTGAGGTGGAACAGGACGGAGGGCCGGGCACCAGCCCCGCAAGCTCTAGGGCAGCTGGTGGCACCAGGGACAGGGCCCAGGGGAGGAATGAAGGGGAGCCAGCCCCCTCTGCTGTCCCTCCTCACCCCAGGGCACCATTCCTTTGCCCCTGCCTGGGACACAGCAGATGGCTCGGACTCCCTGTCGCTCACCTCACGGCAGCTGCTCAGAGTCCCAGTTTGACCCATCATCTCAGTGCTGGGGAGGGAGCTGTTGCTGGGCTGGCAGCAGGAGCTGCAGGACCAAGGAGCCTCCCTGGCTGGTGCTGCTGCAGGCTCTGCTGGGGGCCGAGCTCAGCTGAAGAAGTAAGTAGAATCAATCACCTTCTTCAGGTTGAACTCGCCTGGGGGGGGAAGAGGGAGTGGCCACAGTGGTAGAAGAGCTCGACAGCAACAAGGCAGGGAAAGCAGAGAGGAGCCCACAGCTCAGGGTACAAACCATCCCCACCCCAGGACTGCACTGCTCTGGGGGTGACCACAGCAGGCACTTGGCAGAGCCCAGGCCTAGCAGGACAAGGGTTGGCCAGATGGCCTGGCAGAGGCAGGGACAGGAGATTAGGAGGAGTTAAACTAATTGACTTAATCCCATTGCATGTGTATCATCTACATCCCGGCAATTACCACGCTGAGTATCTCGCTCCCAGCTCCAGGCTAATGCCTTGTGGTTGGAAACAGATGGAACAGGATGAGTGGGGTCAGTTTGGGGGAAATGCCTGGAGCTCAGAGATTGCTGTGGGGACACATCTTCGGGCTCTGCAGGCCAGGGACAGCTTCAGCACACTGGACAGACCCTGACTAGGTCCACCCTGATGCCACCTGAGCTCAAGGATTTTGGAGGCCTCTCCCCATCTCACTCCCCTTGCCTCCAAAACAGTCCCAAGCTTTGCAGTTCCTGCCCTGTGCTCCTACCTGTCTTGGGGACACTCGAGAGCTGGTCCATCAGCTTCTTCTGCCAGAGAGCTCTGGTCTCTCTGCCGGGGCTGGAGGAACCAGAAAGAAAACAGATCAGCGTGGGAGCTCTGGGCACAGCCTCCCCAGTGCAAGTCCCTGACAGCAGGATTCAGCTCCTCCAAAACACACCACACACCCTGCAGCAGGGACAGAAGCTCAGCCTGAGCCACAGCAGACCCAGGAAGGTGCTGAGACATATACAGACCCTGGCCAGGACTAGGCTGCTTGGTGCCATCTATCCAAACTCTACTTCAGTTCTGAAGCCAAAGGATAGAAACGCCTTGTTTTTCACACCATGATTTAAGGGAATTTGGGTGTTGCTCAAGAACACAACCCATCAGCATCTGGGCACAACCACCCTCAGGAGAGGGACAGGGTGCGGGCGGGAAGGGGTATGGAGGGGGTTGTCCAACAGGTGAGGAATACCTGCAGTACTTCTCCAGCATGAACTTGGACAGATCCTGCAGGATCTTCTCACTGTGCAGAGCCACAAACTGCTGCCGACAGATCTGATGCAGGGAGCAATGGTGAGTGGCAGGTTAACTGGCATTTCCCCTCCTTCCCATCAGCAGCTGAGAGGTGAGGGGCAGGGAAAGCAGCGAGCAAAAGAGGGAAGAGGAGGGACTGCTGGACCAGGGTGGAGGGAATCAGCCTGGCAAGGGGGGGAAGAAGAGGCAGACCCCCATGGGGCTGACCCTCAATCTGCTCTCCCACAGCCCTTGCAGCACCGCAGGGGAGACACCCCAGGGCAGAGGCACCAACTCTGCCAGGTGCTGTGCTCAGTGCCGAGTTATGGGCACAGATTCTCCCCCATGTGCTCCCCAAAGGGTGTGAGGAGATGGGGCTATGGGCACCAGGAAACCAGCTTCAGCCACCAGCACCCCAGGTTCAGTGCTCCTGGGTGAATCGATCGGCCTCCAGAGCCAAGCCCAGGGGAGGGAAGGGCTGGCAGATGCCCAGAGGACACACCAGCAAGATCCCTGCTCACGAGGGACCCGGAGGACACTTCTACCTGGTTCATGACGTCCACAGTGAGCGCGTGAGTCCAGTAGCAATCATGGACTGAGACAAAGGTCAGGCCCTGCCTGGGAGGCGATGGAAGGTAACATGAAGGGAGCCCCCTCTGAGATATCCCCTACCCCACACAGACCCTCTTGCTGAAACACAAAGATGGAGACCCACCCCACAGCACCTGCAGATCTTCAAGAGACAGGAAACCCTGCAGCGTCCTCTGTTCCCTCCTCTTCCAGAGACCCCAAACCCACACACACCAGGGAAAACTTACACCCATCCCACCCTTGACGCTCCCTGAGCCAAGAGCGAGTCGCAGAGCGCAAGATGCCCACTCCCTACCTGAGGCAGTGCAGAGCTGTCAGCATCATATGCGTGGAGTCAAGGGAGTGGATGAAGTTGGGGGGAAAGGCATTCTTCTGCTTCACCGTGTCAGGCTTCCTGCAGCACAGAGCAGGAGAAGGGAGGAGCTGTGGCACTCCCAAGGGCCAAAGCTGAGAGTGGCAGTGCCAGCAAGGGCTGGGATCAACAGGGATGGGCCTGGAGGGCCCCAAGTCCCTGCTGAAGCCCAAGGGTCTGCTCCTCTGGCTGCCTTTCTGCAGTTCACAAGCTGCCAGGAGCTCTGGCACTTGTTGGCGGGTTCTGCTTTGTTCCCAAAGCACAGACTGAGGGCAGCAGGTGCTCAGTACAGACCATGGTTTGATACTCACTGGTTGCCACTGAAGCTTTTCACGCTCAGGTGCTGCATGCCGCAGTTCAGCTGGGGGGGGGGGGGAGAGAACACTGGGATCAGCAGCCACATGGCCCTGACCAGCCGGCACAAGGCACCCAGCACCCCCCGTGCCTCGAGAGGGGATCAGCTGACCAAGAGCTACCGGCTGCTGCAAAGGGTCTGGGCAGGTACCATCCCCATCACCACAGCATCAGTCACTCGGTGCCTGCTCCCCTCCAAAGGACACCAATAGCCCCCCTCGAGAGCCAAGAGGGGGCTCTGGGAGGTGAGCAGCTGCTGGGGAGCTGTGAGTCAGCGCAGCAGCGCGTGGGAGACAGGAGCAGCGAGACTGAATCACACGAGCCCCGAGGAGGCTCCTTGGTGCGGGGAGCGGGCCCCATGCCCCAGCTGCCTGAGTGGGACTGGAGCAGCGGAGCTTCCTCACCAGTCCACCCACATGCTACAGTCCCTACACGGAGCAGGGATGCTGGAGGAGGTGGCTGCACACACAAATCCTCCCTGCTCTGCATGATGACAACCTGCCGGGCTGCAACTTGCTGCCTCAAAGCCCAGCCACCCTCTCCCCTCTCCCCACCATGGCAGAGGGAAGGTAGTGGAGTCCTGTGCACCAGACACTCACCACAGTGGACCTGGACCGATAGTAGGGCTGCACAATGGGGAGCCCCAGTGGCGTGACCCACTCCACCGTCCGCCCCGACTGGGCGATGAGCTTGGCACTCTCCGTCAGCCAGTGCTTTAGCAGAGGGAAGCAGGAAGAAAAGTGGCTGGAGTTAGGATGAGCAGCTGGGAGACCCCATCCCCTCCCAGCACAGGCAACCCTGACTCCTCGCGCTGTGAGAGTCTGGCACTCACGGAGGAGTTTGGCCCCATACCAGGCACAATCCTGCACCTCTGGGTTGGGCTGGGAAAATCCTCTCTGGGCCAGGTCCCAGAAGAATGATCTCTCACCACAGAGCATCCCCTGGTCTTTGTAACATGTGGGCCAGGGAAGAAGAGGCAGATAAAAGGCACCTCACCTGGATATCTCGAGTGGCTGAGAACATCTCCTTGATGCCATTGAACACTTGCTTCACGAGGTAGTGAGATGCCTCCCACAAGTATTCCTGCAGAGAGCAGAGTGAGGGGTGAGGTGAGAGGGCAGAGTGACGGGACCTGGGGTAAGCTCAGAGAGCATCTTCCCCACTCCCTGGGGCCTCCAAATTGCCCCCACCACAGACTGGGCCAGTCTGGGGTTGCTGCAGGTTGTGCTGGATGGAGGCTGAGATCAGCACGTCAGCTGCTCCTTGTCCTGAGGACAGGCTGATCTTTGTGTAACATCCCTGGATAAATGGGAAGCTCTTGCTGCCTCATCTGCCCCAGGAATGTCACATGCAGCAGAAACCCCTCCCAGCACCGCCCTGCTGCAGCACATCACCCACTCAGCAAGGACTGTCCTCACCGTGCGGTCACTGCATGAGAAACAGGCGCCAGGAGGAATGAGCCTCGGTCCTGCACATCCCTCCACCAGATGAGATTTCAGGAGTAAGGACAGAGCAATGCAGGGAAGAAACCCTCCAGGCAGGGTAGGGCAGGTTTCTCTCCCAGTAGGGACTGGGAGCTGAGCAAAACCCTGCTGGAGAGGCCAGGCAGGCTCGATACCTCCGGGAACTCATCAATCTCCTTGAGACGCTTCTCCATCTGCAGGCGGCCGCCGTAGCGTGTGACCCCGTACACCACCGTCATCACTGTCTGCTTCACCACCTTGCGGCTGACAAAGCCTTCCAGGACCTGGGCGATCTTCACCCCTTTCTCAGCATCCTTCTTCCGGAACTCCTCCACCTGGGGAGAGGGGAGCACCCCAGGAGTTCAGCCCTACCACCAGATATGCTGGATCCATGGCTGGGGAGAGCTGGGAGGGGGGCTACATGAGACCCTCCCTGCTGTGCGCTGCCTGAACTGCCACCAGAAACCCTACATCCCACCAGAAACTCCACAAGAAAATGGGGAGGATGAGTAGATCTTTGCGTCAAACAAGCTCCTGCTTTCCCAACCCTCTGTACTCTGGTTGTACCTCAACCTTTCTCCTGGGAGCTGGAGGGACCCTGTGCAACACCAGCAAGGGGCAAATGCAGGCCCAAGAGGACACCTCCCCTTGTCCCCCACTGTGTCTCACCTGCTGGGCCACCACGCTGTAGACATCTTGGGGGACACTGCAGGGCATCAGATTGACGGAAATGGCACCAATGAGGTCCCGTCCAAGCGCCGCGTAGTGCTGCAGACCATTGCAAGAGCCATCCTGCATGGGGGGAACAAGGTGTCAGTGTGTGGATGGAGCTCTGAGGGCTCTTGCTCTTCTTGCCCCTCCTCTCCAGACAGGTTTGCAGCTGTGGTTCCCAGGACCATACCAGTTTCCTTCTGGCCAGTTTTCACATCTGGGTCTCTACGAACCACTGCTGCCTAGGAGATTTAAAACCAGAAGACATCCCATCACCCTGCCCCCTCCAAGACTCCTCAGAGACATCAAAGCTCTGTGAAAACACTGCAAACCCCAACATTTGGAAAACACCAAATCTGTCTGGACTGCTACAAGAAGCCCCAAGAGCCAGCAGTCAAAACAACCTCGGAAGCTTCAGGAGTGTGCTCAGAGGCAGGAAGGGGCAGGACAACCAAGGATCTCCTGACAAGCTACTGCCAGTTCTGTGGCTCCAGCCACACTGCTCTGCTCTGTGGCTGATGAAAACATCATTCTGACAGAGACCGGCCTCTCCAGAAGCTGTGGTGACCGACTCACGCTGGCAGATCTGTCACAGCAGCTGCCCCAACAGTGCTCCTGGGACCTAGAGCAGCCTAGATGAGAGGGAGAACCTGATGTGGGAAGCTCCTGCTGTTCCTCAAACAGCAGAACTGCTTCTCACAGGGGATGCACTGCTGCTTTCAACCATTTCTCCCACGCTCAGGCTCTGCCTGGTCACCTGCAGCTGCTGGCAGGATCGACCCTCTCATATCCTGTCCCATCCCACCCCCCTCCTCCTCCTCACACACACCCTGCAGTGCAGCAAGTTGCAGAGTAGAGAACTGAGAGCTCCAGCAGCTCAGCAGAGGAGCTGCATCTATTCACCAGGCACTGATGATTCAGGTGGAAGGAGACTCAGGTGCCCTCCAGAAGAAGTCCTTGCTTGAATTTCATAAACAGCACCCCCCACCCCCCTGCAACCTTGATCTTTTTTTGTCACAACAGTATCAGGTTAGACTGTCTCATACATATTCCAGACCACAGCTACTGGCAGAACATCCCTGCCCCATTCTCACCCCCCCAACTTCACTAGGGCCGTCTGATCACCTAACAAGACAAATGAGCAAACCCTTTTCCCCAGGAAAACAATTAACTGCTGTCTCCCGCATAGCACAGGGGATTTCTCAGCAGAGACAGAAATCTATCAGGGCAGTGGCTGCGTGGAGCTGGGGATCTGCTGGACGTGCAGAGAGAAAGGGCTGAGTGCTGGCTAACAGGAGAGGCTGCTGGGCTTCTTGCTCCAGCTGGGACCAACAGAGCCCAGAGAGCCCAGCAGCACCTGAGTGACCATGGTCGGAGCGTGGGACCAAGCAGGGACAGGGCACAAAGAATCACAGCTGTCCTAGTTGGAAGAGACCTTGAAGCTGATCACGTCCAACTGTTGCCCCAGCACTGCCAGGGCACCACTGACCCATGGCCCTCAGCACCACAGCTCCACGGGGGGCTTGG
>JANIJG010012577.1:0-12825 GCA_024611175.1 Megaceryle torquata
GGCGGGTTCCCCCGCGGCGCTGCGGTGCGACCGAGTGAGGCTGCGCGCTCTGCAGGTGGCCCCGAGGTGGGTCCGGTACCGCCGAACCCTCCTGCCGGTAGTACCCGGGGGGCTCGGCCCCGGGCCCGGCCCCCCCGACATCTTTTCTCGGCCCCACAGCATCTTCCCGGCCCGGCCGCATCCCTCTCCTCGGGCTCCTACTGCTCTGCCGGGCTGTATTCCCCAGGCCCACCTGCATCCCCCAGGCCCACCTGCATCCCCAGGCCCACCGGCATCCTTCTGGCCCGACATCATCCATCCTACCGGGCTGTATCCCCCAGGCCCACCTGCATCCCCCTGGCCTGGCCGCATCTTTTCCATGGGCTCCTACCTTCCCATCAGGCAGCATCCCCTTGGCCCATTTGCATCCCTCACACAGGGCTGCATCCCCCCCCGACCTGGCTGCATCCCCATGGGCTTCCACCTCCCCATCAGGCAGCATCACCTTGGCCCACCTGTATCCCCCCAGCCTGGCTGCAACCCTCCCACTGGGCTGCATCCCCCTGGCCAGGCTGCATCCCTTCTATGGGCTCCTACCTCCACATTAGATGCATCCCTCCAAATGGGCTGCATCTCCCTGGCCTGGCTGCATCCCTCTGACCCACCTGCATCCCTCCCACTGGGCAGCATCCCCCCAGCCCAGCAGCATCCTTTCCAGTGGTCCCCATCAGGCTACATGCCCTTGGCCCACCTGCATCCCTTCCACCAGGCTGCATTCCCCTGGCCTGGCCTCATCCCTTCCATGGGCTCCTACCTCCCCACCAGGCAGCATCCCCCCAGCCTGGCCGCATCCTTCCTCCTGTACTCCTTCCTCCTGAGCAGGCTGCACCCCTCCCCTCAGCCCCTCGCTGGGAGGCAGGCCAGTAAACTCACCCCAGGTTCCTCCACCGAGTTGAAGCAGCTCTGCCCAAACCCTCCAGCCTTTCCCAGCAGTGGGGGGAGCCCCGAGGCACGGGCTCGATGCTACTGGGAGTGAAGGCAGCAGGGCCATGCCAAGGAGAGCACCGGCTGGATTTATTTATGTATGGTTCGTAGATGGGAAAAATACTTATAAGTAAAAGCTGCTGAGTGGGGCCCCGTCTGTTGTATCCCCAGATGAAGAGGGTCGCTGTGGAGTGTGCTGGGACCCAGCTGGGGATGGATTTGGGGTTCAACGGGAGATTGCTGGACATGGATGGGCAGGGAAGGTGCCAGGATGTCCCGGGATGAGCAGAGCCCTGAAGCTGGTGGCAGAGTGGGGAGAAGCGTGGCTGTGATGATGCCGTGACCCCAGGGAGACACCGTTGGGGCCGTGGCAGTGTGGAGGTGGCTGACGTGGAGCCGGGGATGTGGGTGGGAGAAATTTGAAGCCCAGCCCCACTCAGGCCTTTCAGATGGTGCTTTCTAACCGGAGAACCCAACTGTGGTGGTACAGTGGTTCACAGGACCCTGCTGGGGTCCCACAGCTCCTCTGTGGGGTGGCTTTCAGCTCTGGTCTGTGACTGAAACTCCCCATCTCACTGCTTTTGCTCTTGGAGGTCCTGAGCAGGTGGGGGTACCCCGGGGTTGGGGTGCAGCTCCTGCATCCCAGGCACCCCCTTGTGCCATGCTCCCGCACCGATCCTGCCATCACCTCTCCTTGCTCTGAGCCCAGTCCCATCCCACCTCTCCATGGGACGGGTTGTGGGCTCAGCCTGGAGCCCAAGGTCCATGTGTGGCCCTGGACCATGGAAGGAGGGATGGGGAGGTGGGGATGAAGCAGAAGCGGTTTTGGGGTGTGCAGAAGATTTTGCAGGGCTCAGGAAAGCTCAGAGACCCCCCCAGAAGAGCCGATCCCCAGAGGTGTAGGGCCACAGCAGTTGGAGTGATGGATTCCCTGGGGTCACCATGGCTGACCAGTTACCGCTTCCCTTTTGCGGGTGGGACCGAAGGGACCTAGAGAGCGTGGTGAAGCCATCCCGCTGGGACGCTCCGTCCTGGTGTTTTGCGATGGCGTGGGGGCAAAGCAGCATCCTAGTGTCACTGGGGCAGCTCTGCCTGGGCCAGACGGGGGCTTTGGAGGTGGCCAGGGGGATGCCACCCTCCAAATCCCTTACGCTCACAGGGAAGCATCTCTCCAGTCCCTACGGACAATGCTTTGCCTGCTGCAGCAGTACCTTGACTAAAACACCCCCGAAACAGGGTCCCTGATGCACGTCTCAGCCACGAGCATCCCTGCTGACACTCACCCGCTGCTTTTGAGCACGGAAACAGGGTGATTCCTGGGCGGGGAGTGACAACGGATGAATCCAGGGCCCGATTCCCGATGCCGGAACATCGGTGTAGGGCTGGACCGGCTCCCAACGGTGTTGTCCTGGGTTGCCAGCAGAGTAAGCGGGAGCTGAGCTTGGCCCTGAGTCCCTGCAGCCACCGCCACGTCCCAAGGACATGACACTGACACAGAGTCTGGGAGGGAATCTCACCCTGAGAACCCCAGGGAGACTTTGCACAGCCCTCGCATCAGTGCGAGCCTGGAATAAAATGGGTGAATCCCCATTTTTTTGCTTAATCCTCATATGCTAAATCCTGATTTTGCTGGATTTATAAAGGTTTTTCCATTCTATTATGTTTTTAAGCCACCTTAAGGTACACACAAGTCCCCATCCTTCGTGTGCCGTGATTGCACAGGGAGCTGGTGACAACATCCTGCTGTGCGCTATCCTTCCTTTGGGATGGGTACCACTGGCTGCAGCCCAGCTTCACTGGCAGCCCTCGGGGCTGGGAAGCTTTTAGGTCTTGCTTGCACCTTGGGACAGGCTCCAGCAGAAACCAAAGCAGCAGCTGGGACCAAAACACCACCCAGGGTGGGAGTCGGGGCCAGTTTGCTTCCTGCAGGGCGGCAGCAGATCTGGGGCTGAGCATCAATGGAGCCAAGCGTGCGCCCCGTTAGCCCTGCCTGGTCCCGCAGAGGCTTTATTCCCTGATCCTAGTGTGGCAGTCGGGCTTTGCAGCTCTGAATTTGGGATTCGGGGTGTAAATATGGAAGAGGGGTGCTCCTCCCCGTCTGCTTGCCAGAGGTCTGGGGGCAACACAAGGTGGAAGTGAAAAGGAAAAGTCACTCGGCGCTGGGTGATTTTTCTGGCCGTGTTGGTCTCTGTGTTACTCCAGCGGGGTCAAACCCCCTCCCCATATCAAAGTGTGTGTGTCCGGGCTCCCAGAAACTGGTGAGTGGCTCTGAGGATAATCCTGAGATCAGTGGTTCCCCTCCCTGGCTGCTCTGCTCCCACCAGAGGGGGGAACCCTCCTGGGGTGCTTTCAGCTGCTGCACAAACATGCGGGTGAAGATGGGAAGAGGGAAGAACACCCGGGGAAGAACTGTGGCCATTTCCCAACTTGGATGGGCTGTGGCCAAAGGAGCCGTTGCCCCAACACTGAGATAGTAATTGTGTATGGATTCTCTGGTGTCTAATACCATGGGGTAGGCACAGCACACTCATCCCTGGGCACCCTCTGGGAGAGCCAGGCATCTCCAGGATGCTGGATGGAGCCATTTCGGCCCCTGTACTCCCAGAGAGAGCCCCAGGGGCCATTTAGCAGTGCTTGAAATAATTGATGTTCAGAGCTGGAGACGGCACATGAGCCGAGCAGGGCCTGGAAAGAGTCTGGAGAGGGAAACTAGAACCGTGGCGAGGTATTCCCCAGCCCGAGGGTGCTCCAGGTGACGCTGGAATAATGAGCCCCTTGGTAGAAGTCAGGGAAAAGTCACTCCAGTTGTGGTTACGTGTCATGGAAAAGCAGACAGGAAGATTTAGAGGGAATATCTGGGAATATCCAACACAGGCACGTCCTGCTCCTGCCGTGCCAAGCGGGATGGGCATCCTGGCAGGCACGGGCTCCCTCTCGACGGCTCCTCACCAGGTACCAGTGTTGGGTGAGGTTGATTAACTTTCACCTCGTGCTCCCACAGGTGGATTTTCTGCTGCCTCTCCCCGGTCTCCAGGCAGGGCTGGGTGCTGTTTCCAGCCCGGCTGACGTCAGGGTGTTGTGCAGGGGGTGGGGGTGCAGCCACCCTCCTGTTCCTTGGAGACCAGCTGCTTTGCTCCCCTGGTGCCTGCTCGGAGGGAGCAGCCGCTCGTTGCCATGCTGGGTTTTGGGCTAAGTGCCTGCCAAGGGGAAATCCTGCTCTGGGTGACAGGAGGAGGCTGGAAATCCCCGTCGGGGAGAGAAGGGACCAAGGGTTTGCATGAGTGGGGGTGGAAGGGGCTCCAGCTTAGGGTGACCCCAGCCCCTTGCCTTCCCAAAGTCCCAGGGGAGCGATATGGTGCAGGGACACCTCTCCTCTGCCTGCATCCATCCCCATGGGGCAACAGGGACCTGCTGGGTTCACCTTTTTCATGTTTCTGCCTCAGGAAGGAGATGGAGGAGACCCAGGAGCCACCAGCCCTCCGCTGTGGCCAAGGGGAAGGGGCTACTTGTGGCTTTTGGTCAGAGCATCGCACTCTCCCTTACCCCCCCAGCAGAGCTGGAGGAGGGGAGAGGTGCTTGAAAACTCAGCCCCAGTTCCAGAGTAAGGTGTATAGCTGGCCCCCAGTAGCATCCCCAGTTGGACCAGCAGCATATCCCCCATCCAACAAGTACCCTCCATGCTGCTGGGACTCCGACCCTTCTGCTTGCACAGCATCCCAGGGTGACCTCTGCCTTTTCCCTGATGGGTAAACTGAGGCAGGGAAGAGCTGAGGGGGCTGTGCTGTGGCAGGATCTGGCCTTTGCAGCTGAACAGCATTTACCGCGTTTGCAAAATCCCCACCCCACGCAGGGAGTGGCAGCTCAGGGCGAGCAAGAGCATCCCCACAGCCGTGCCATGGGGCTTTCCCCCCTGCACCCCTGCACATGGCTGTCCCTATTGCTTCCCTTTCCAGCCCCAGCAGTGAAGCTCTCTCTCAAAAAAAAAAAAAAAAAAAAAAAAAAAAGAGCTTTTGGACTTCACAGAGGTTTCCTGGACTTGTTTTCTCCTAGCTTGAGCAGACCCATAGCACTACTGGTTCCATCTGGGTCCTCATTTGCACTGATGCTGGCCCCTCTGGTCTCTCAAAGGGCTGGGTGGGGAGAATTGCCCCCACTTGGAGCCTGGAAATTAAAATACCTCCCTCCACTTCCCCCACCCTTGCTTTGCTCCCAGCTCCCAGTGTGTCTGTCTGTGGTGGTGGTTGCAGTCCCCAGCTCTGTCTCCGTTCCAGGACCCTGGTTTTAGTGCTGGAGAGGCTGTTGTGGTTTGTGTTATCTCCTTTGATTCCCACTGGGCTGTTAGCTGGAGGCAGAGGGATAGGTGAAGATGGTGGGGATGGAGGTGAGGATTTTGGAGAGCTTTAGCTGGTGGTTGTGTGTAGGGAGGGTTTTTTTTGTCAGGGCGGGAGCTGCTTCTGTGTGTGTTCAAGGTGCTCGCTGCTATTTCCCTTCTGAGAGTCTGGGGGGTGTGTGATTGGGGCTGACACCAAAACCTTTTGATGGTTGTGTTAAGAGAGTGGTTGCTCTTAAAAACCAAGACCCAGGGGCTGGTCAGGGAGCTGCTGAGCCCAGCCAGCCCCCTGTGGCTTCCTAGGGCTTTCCCAGCCATTCCCTTTGCTATTCCCAGCACTCTTTTGGGAATTAATTTTCACTAATTAATCTCTGTGGCCATTACCCAGGTCAGCAGAAGCTGTCTGGTTGGGGTGTCCAGCTCCTGGCAGAGCTGTCACCCACCGGCTGATGCTGGTGGGACATTGCAATGGGGACCTTTAGCTTTTCCTGTGCCTGTGCTGCCAGGTCCCCCAACCAAGCAGCAAGGAAAGGGCTGGTTTTGCCTCTTTTCCCCCTCTCTGGTCACGCCAGCCATGATGGGTGGGCATGGGGAGGGGGTGTGGATGGTGTGAATCCCCCCCTCAAACCCTATAACATCACTTACTGGCTACCACTGAGGAAAGGGACTGGGAGAGATGGGAAAGCTCCTCCAAACCCTGCGCTGGGGCTTCTCTCCTCATCTCTTTTCCAAACCATCGCGTATTTTGCCGGGCTATTTTGGGGGTGGGCAGGGGCACAGCACCATCTAGCGCTGCCGGCAGCCGGGAATCACCCAGCTGGAAAAGCAGGAGCAGGAATTCCCAGCGGGTTTCCAGCGAGCTGGGCTCTGCTCTATATTTTGGCAGAAAGGAGGGCAGTCGCTTGGCGACGTTATTTTTGGGAGCTGTCGGGCTGCGGTTGCTAACACGGCGTCTTCGGCCTCGTGGTGGGAGGATTTGGGGGGGAGGTGAGGGTTAGGGGGGTGGAACGACACACATGATATGGTTGGTGGAGGGATGAGGCCACAGCCGAGCAGAGAGGTCGATGGCTGCAGTCGTGGAGAGGAGGATTGGTGGGAGGAAGGATGAATGGGAGAGACGTGGGCTGGGGGGATAAGGAGCGACTGCCCCCGTCCCAGCGTTGGCGTCTGAGATGCTGCGGCTGCTCCCAGTTTGGCTGCCTGGGGCGGTGGGGGGAGGATGGGGATCCCTTTGCACTTGAGCCTGGGTGTAAGAGAGGGGAGCATGGCCTTTGGGTGCTGGGAGGGGGCGGTCTCTGTGTTGGTGTGTGGGAGAAGTGGTGCCTCTGTGTCCCCCATCCTCCCTTCTCACCCACCTGCCGTGGGGCCACCACCCCCCCAGCAAGACCCCAGCACTGAAGCACCCTGGGCTGGGGATAAAGGATCTGAGAAAGGGCTTTTTTGGGGCAGGGAAATGTCCCCCTTGGGTGCTCAGCTTGATGCCAAAGGGGCCTTTGGCTGCAGAAGCTTGGCAGAAGGTAACGGGGTGGTGTGAGAGCAGGAGGGGCCGTGTGTTCCCTGGGTCACCCTGTCCCCATGTCCCTTTCCTGCCATGTGGTGGATTGAGGAGGGTCATGGCAGGAGCAGTTGTCCCATGAAGCTTTCACCTTCTCTTCCAGAGCAAGCTGGTGAAGTATTTCAGCCGGCAGCTGTCCTGCAAGAGGAAGGTGGCCTTGCAGGAGCGCAATGCCAAACTGGAGGGCTTCCCCCAGCTCCTCCACTGGTTCCGCATCGTCGACATCCGCAAGGAGGTGATGGAGGTAAGGGCCAGATGTTGACCGCACTGGAAAGGGAAAGGCCCCAAACCTTTCCAGTAGTTTTCCCAAAGGATTTGTGGGATCCTTGAGCTGCCCAGGGCTACCCCACAGCTCTCGTCCACCCACCAGTGAGGACACCCCGTTGGTGTTCCCGGTGAAGGACATGGGTGCCAGGGGGACCTTGTGGTTGCTTGCCCCTCAGCCCCCATGCCCCCGTTGCATTGTGGTGGTGCCATGGCAGGTCACAGCATCCTTCTGCCATGTCCTGGGCGCCTGCAGGCGATGGGTGCAGTGAGGGGGTGGGACCCAGAGGTGCTCCCATAACAGACCCTTCCAGGGAAGCCTGTCCTGAAGCTGCCAGTCCCTGCTTGTGCAGGGGCAGGTTTTCATGGTGCTCCAAGATCTCCCAGTGTTGAGCTGGGTCTGGATATACCCAAGACCACGTGAAAACTTGGGATAAAGCTGAGGCTTGGGCTGTGCCTTCTGTTTTTTTCATGTGGATTGAAATGGTAAATGAATGGGTTTGGGTCTGTGACCCAAACAGGGCAGCAGCAGTGAACAGCTTCTCAGCTGTGTGCCCCACGGAGATGGGGAGAGGATGCTCCAGGCTGGTTTATTTCTCCTGCCTCACTCTGTTCCTCCCTGTCAGGAAATTGCCCCTGGGCAGCTGAGCCTGGAGGAGCTGCTGGAGATGACCGACGACCAGGTCTGTGCCACCGTGGAGAAGTTCGGGGCCAACAGCGAGGAGTGTGCCCGTCTGAACGCCTCCCTCTCCTGCCTCCGCAGCGTCCACAAGTCTGGTGAGTTGAGCACCCTTGGGTGCTTGGCCGGGTCCCCTGGAGCCAGCTGGGGTGACACTGGGAGCGTGGCTTGAAGACGTTGGAGGCATTTGCAGGGTTTTCTCGGTGGGTTGCAGAGGTCCTGCATGGCTGGGGGGTGGCTGGGTACCCACCTCCCACAGGGGACAGCTTTGCTCTGGTGAATCCCTGGGCTTTGAGTCTCACTGCTCTAGGAAGTGATGAGTTATTAGCTCTTTACAGGGAGACTTCACCCAAGGGGAGGGTGCAGCGTTTCTTTTGGGGTCCCCCTGCCCCCTCTCGCTTGCAGGAGCACAACGAGGAGCTGTGGGAAAATCCCCGAGACTCATCAGGCTCCTACTGCTCGGCATCGCCGGCTGCAGAGCGAAGGGCACCGTGCCCCCCGAAAACCTCTTCCCAGGGCATGTACAAGCCCTGCTCCCCCTTCCCCGGGGCTGGGTGGGGGGATGCGGGTGCTGAGCTGGCATGTCCCCGGCTGGTGGCAGCAGAGCTCCGCGGAGCTGCAGAAGTGGCTGCACAAAGCAGGAGCTGCTGCAGCTTTACCTGTGCTCACAGCCCGGGAGTGGGGCTGGGGGGTGGGGGCTGCAGCAGTGGCCGGGTTCCCCTGGGGAAGGGGTGAGCGGTGCAGTGTCTGTGTGTGGCTGGGGGGCTCTGCAGGATCCCACTCTCCTGGCACCTTGCCCCAGGCCAGCCGGTCCTTGCTGGATGCTGCTGTCCTGGGGCCAAGGGCTGCCCTCCTGGGGGTCTTGGGGGGCTCTTCTCTATGCGTGCCCCCCAGGGAGAGGCTCAGCTTCACCTCCCTGTGTGTGATGGGGACCATATCCACCTCTTCCCCATTGCTGAACTGGTTCTTTGGTGCCAGCTCAGGGGAGCACTGCTGGCTTGAGGGGCTGCTCACGGGGTGTGTATGGGCAGTGGTAAAGTCAGGGGAACCTTCCCTTTCAGAGCAGCTGGTGAATGATGAAATCCCATTTCATAGTCTGACCCCACCCCCCACTGTCCCCTTCCCACCTCTGGTCCTACCCTGCGGTGATGGTAGTGGGCTGGTTTAGCTGTGGTCCCTGCTGGGAGCCCTGGCCTGGCAGGACCATTTTGTACGAAGACCCCGGTCCTGCCAGACCCTCAGGATTTGGGGAACCAGATCCCTCCGCCTGGCTCCTGCCCCTCTTGAGAGGCTCCTACAATGTAGCTGCATCCTAGGGGCTGGGGGTTGAGCCCTACTGGGATGTAGCTGATGGTTTTTCAGCTGGGTTTGCAGGGTCCAAGCAGCCCGTGGGGACAGGGCCAGTGGTGAGGAGGGTGCTGGGATGTTGTTTTCCCAAGAAGCAGCTTTTGGGGACCAGCAGTGTCCCCACATTACCACTGCTTGGCATGACATTGTCCCAGATGAGACGTCCCATCTCTTGCCCTGGAGGGGTCTTAGCCACATCCACCTGTTGTGGTTACTGCAGCTCTCCTGGGCTTTCCATGGGGGGGTGGCACAGTGTGGCAGTGCCAGTCTGTCCTGGGGGGACAATGGCAGAGGGCCCCTCTCACCTCCGAGCTGGTGCAGCAGCCACTTTTACCCTTTGCTGGAGCAGCGAGGTGAGGATGGCTGAATCCAGCCTGACATTTCCTGCAGAGCAAGAGTCTCTCCGCGCTCTTTAACTCCCTAAATCCAGCTCATGCCCATTCCCCTGCCCTCCTTCCCTTTGGCATTTTCACTAATTCTCTCCACTATTTGAGGAAGGGCATCGGTGCCTTCCTTGGAGCCCGGGGAATGCTCTCAGCCTGCTCTTTGTTTAAACACCTTTTGCTTTTAAAGCTCCTTGCAAACAAATATTCCTTTACTTGCCATCCTGGCTCAGCCCAGCCCCTGCATCCCCCCTCCTGCCCCTCCACTCAGTTGGCCAAGGGAGTTCCCCCACACCCCGTGCTTTGGAAGATGCGCGTGAGCCTTTGGCTCAGCAGCTGCGACGAAGATGCTAAAGCGTCCTCTGCCCCTCCAGCGGTTTCTGGCTGGTGGAGCTGGGAGGTACTGGGAGGGGGGGCTGCGGGGTGTTCGCTGCTCGATTTGCTTTTTAATGGGACGGGTGATGGGGCTGCCAGCCCTCCCGGTGGGACGTGGCTTGGTGGCCCATTGGGTCCCGGCGGGAGGGAGTCTGCTGCTCTCCCAGCTCCGAGCGGGTTTGTCTTCCCCAGCGCTCCATTTAACTCCATCCATCAGCACTGCTCCCGGGGGGGCACAGACTGGGCTGCGCGGCGGGGGCTGCTGGTTTGTCCCTCTGGCATTGCAGAGGTGCTGCAGTGGCCGTTCCCACTCCGCTGCGGCCAGAGACTTGGGCTCTGCAGTGCAACAGCCCCTGGCGCTGCCGGCACCGCCTGCGCACGCTGCTGGAGAAACCCCTGGGCATGTGGACTGGTGGATGATGCAAGCCCTGGGGACAGGACAGGGAGGGGACAGGCAGCTTGGGGTACTACAGAGCCAGTGCCAGCCCGGAGGGATGCAGGAGCTCCCCAGGAAGTGAGTGAGACCAAATCTCTCTTAATTTCTAGAGGATCTGGGTGCAGAAAGCTCCACCTGAGTTGGCAGATGGTCTCCTTGTTATCCCTCTCTACACAACTGTGTGTCCCCAGGATCTGCACTGGTGGTTCCCTGTCTGGCAGAGCTTTTTCTGGGTCAAATGGCCCCATCTCAGCAGTCCCTCTGCTTTTGCACCCTTGGGAGATGGGGAGCACAGCCCTTGCCCCTCTTCTTCAGGGGTGGTGGTGAGAGCAGTGGTACCTTTGTCCGAGTCAGGGTGAGATGCTCAGCAGCTGCCCCAGGCTGCAGTTGAATGGTGGGAGCACGTTATCCCATCCAGCAGCTCAGCACTGGGTCTGAGATGCACCATGGTCCAGGTAGCGTGTTTGGGTTGGCTGTGGGGATGGGGAACTGGCAGAACAGCGTTTCTGGTATGTTGGCCATGTCCCCATGTGCTGCTGGGACTGAGCAGTGATGGGGCTGTAGCTCTCCCATCTGGGGTGTGCTAAGGCAATGCTGTGATCCCTCCTTCTCTCCCATCTTCGTGTCTTGGTGCCTTGCCACCAACCTTGCCCTTTCTGCAAGCTGGGGCCAGGAAGGTCTACTCTGGTTTTGAGAGCTGACCTGGAGCACACAGATCCTGGCACATGTACACCCCCTCAGTGTCCCCTTGTCCCCTGGGGCTCCATCCCATGCGCCACCAACCTTCTGTTGAAGGTTCTCAAAGTTACCTGCTTTGATTGTGTTGCCTTGATTCTTGCAACCCCCCAGAGCTATGACCTCCGGAGGCCAGACCCTCCAGCCAGGTGCCTGAGGGGTTTGCATGGCCCTGAGGAGCTGGGTGCTGGGTGGGTGGGTGTCTGGGAAGCATCCCAGGAGGGCAGTGATGCAATCTTGGGATGCAGTGCTGGGATCTCGGGTCTGTTAGGTTATCGCAGCCCCTCCAGAAGGACCCCCAGATGTACTGTGGTGCGATAGATGTGGCTTTTTATCTGCATTTTATCTCCTTGTCAAGCAAGAGACAGTCCTGGTCCAAAAATATAATTAATGAACAAGTTGTTGCCTCCTTAAAACACGGTGTAATTTCTTTGCAAGTGCAATAGTGGTCGATTTCTCCAAGCCAAGATTAGTATTAATAAAGCAGGAATGAGGTACAGCATTAACCTTTTCCATCAATCTTTATTTATTGAGTTGTTAATTAGAGCCATCTAATTTCCCAGGCCCATTCTGCCTGGGCGTGGGAGCTGGGGAAGAGGAGACAGCAGGATGCTCTTTCATCATTAAATGGTGATGACTTTTGCTGGGATGGGGTTTGATGGAGAGCAACAAGCCCCTTCCCAAACCGAGCATCCTGGGGGCAGCTTGAGCAGCAGGGAAAGCCCTGGAGCATCTTCTCAAGCAAAAAGCATGTTGTGTTTATCAAATAGAGTGGCACCCCTGTATTAAACCCCTCCTTTATTGTGTTAACAAGGCTGTATTGGATTTTCCTCTACTGCAAAACCTTACCCTTCCTTGGCAGCCCTGTTTTATTAGCAGCCAAGGCATCGGTTTTGAACCCAAAGTGGGATTAATTTAATATTAAGTAAGAGCTGAGCGGGACCACTGTGGGTTGAGGAGTTGATAGCGTGTGACTAGTGAGTTATGCGTGGAGGTTATTAACTGTCCTACGGGGTGTGTGGGGGGGAAATGATGCTGAGACAAATATTTAGGAGTAGTCGTTCCTGGCCCTGGGAGGTCTGCGGGTGGTCTGGGGACAGCACGGGGTCAGGCAGGGTGATGAGCAAGAGCAGAAACTGCAGGGAGCATCCTCATTTGGGGTTTAATTTAGAAGCTGCTCTGGTTCAAGGTTTGTGGGTCCCGGTGACCAGTGTCTCCATGAGGGAAGAGCCATCCCTCCAGTGTGTTACGGGGCTGAAGGGCTGAGTGATGCTGGGGTTAGTTTAGCCCCAAGGTGAGGGTGTGATTGATGGAGAGGCGGCTGCATCCATAGGGGTTTCCCTAGCTGTAAAACAAGCTGAGATCTTGCTCTGGTTTTGGGCACCTCTCTGTTGGGTCATCTGGGTGTTGCCTTTAGGGAAGGGAGGGGAGGGATTGCACCCCGTCTTTGGAGCAGCTGGGGTGCAGGGCTGCTTGGGGGACAGCTCCTCCTTTGAGTGGGACCTGCTTCCCCCAGCTCTCAAAGTGGCAGCAGATTGTTCCCAGTGTTCTGCTTTAGGAAATCAAAGCAAAACTTTGTGATTTGCCTTTTGGAACAGAGGGGAAAGAGCTTTTCAGGTAACATCTATAGATCAGGAGAGCTTTTCACTCTCAACAGCTCCCTGACAGGAGGTTGGAGCCGGGGGAGGTCGGGCTCTGCTCCCAAGGAACAAGGGACAGCACAAGAGGAACCGGCCTCAAGCTGCCCCAGGGGAGGTT
>JANIJG010012580.1:0-22950 GCA_024611175.1 Megaceryle torquata
AAGGAGAGGGGGGTGTGAGTCCGGAAGGAGTAAGATTTGCACAGATAAAGCCATAAATATAATAATCTCATTCAGTCTTACATGTACTCTGGGGTTCAGTCAAAGTCTTAATGATAGGTAATTGATACTTTCCACCACACAAAGCAGCAGACCAAAAAAGCTGGCTCTGTGAGAGTTCATGATGAAAATGACAAGTAATCATGCCTTCTGTGGAATTTTAACTCGACCCAAAGGCACCCCTTTCTCTTCCCTTCTTTCCCATCCCCAATAAAGGGAGTGACCATTTCGCACCACTAATGTTCATATGCCGTTCAAAATCTTGTCCTGCTGTACTTTCATGATTTCTCCCACACACACACTTAAAATAGGGCATACAGTCCTACTCTCCTTGATGGGTATGCCACACAGTGAATTATCACAAAGTAAAAATCTTTTTTTTTTGTCTACATTCAGAGACTATAAATAGGAAGCATCCCATTACTGGCTTATGAGCCGTTATCACACATCATGATGTGCTGGCCTTGTAGAAGTCCATCCCATCTAGTAACCCTTGAATTTGTAACATGTCTCATCTCCCTCTCTTTCTTATTTTGTCCCATACATAATAAATCCTACAGAAAAAATAATTTATTAGATAATGCTTAAAAAATGGTGCAAAGTGCCATGTTTCTTGTCAGAGAGCAGAAGCTAGAAATAATTTGGCTAACGGCTCTTCTTTTTCAAGCTGGTTAATAGATAGGAAAATTAGTTGCCAATTTAAATACTGCCTCATTTAACACAATGATTCCTAATTACATTATCAGCCCATCTGGCAAGAATTGCTTACAACCATCATGCAAAAAAAAAGAAAACACACTAGCAACTATGCACTGTGTTTGCCCACAGTTATTATGTGCTATCATTGGCAGACTGTCGGGTTATTTTAACAGTTTGTTTCTACAAATTAATAATGTTATGATATGCACTGGCTTTTTAAGCACAGAATTACTGTATGCTTCTTTTTTTCTGTGTTACTTGGAATTAGCATTTATAGCCTATTTTCTAATAAACAAATTCAGAAGACTAAGCTGCAATATAGATTCATTCCTTTTAAGATACAGAAATGAAACCTAATAAAAAGATGAGTTAGAGGAATTTTTGAAAGCAGGTCTACATGTAGAGAGATCTACAAAGTTAGACATAAACTGAAAAAACCTCCATGATGACACATTTCTGCTTGCAGAATAATTAATGCTTTGCTGAATAGGTTAAGACTGAAACCAAAAAAGGGTAAGTTTGTTGGTCTGTATAACAGACCATCACACTGCCACTGAACACTGGGGCAGGGATAGGACTCTCCAGTTTTTTATTGCTCTTAAGTGGTCCCTAGACTGGAGCAGCCCAGTCCTCTTTGCTCTGCAGCACTTCATGGTTGAGGCTGAGGTTGAAAATGACCTCTGGAGGTCATCTGGTCCAATTCTCTGCTCAAGCATGGCCAGCTACAGCCAGTTGCCCAGGACTATGCCCAGAGAGCTTTTGAGCATCTCTCCAAGAATGGAGACTCTACAACCTCCCTGGGCAACATATGCCACTGCTTGGTCACCTTTATGGTAAGAAACTGGTTTTCCTTATGTTTAGAGGGAATGTCCTGTGTTTCAGTTTGGGCCCACTGCCTTTAGTCTTGTCACTGGACACCTCTGAAAAAAGCCTGTTTCTGTCCTCTTTACACTCTACCTTTAGGTTTTTATGCACATTGATGAGATCCTCCCCTGAGCCTTCTCCAGGCTGAGCAGTCCCAGGTCTCTCACGTGAGAGATGCTCCAATCCCTTAAATGTCTTTGTGGTCCTTTGTTGGACACTCTCCAGTATGTCCATGTCTCTCTCATACTGGGTAGCCCAGACCTGGACACAGCACTCTAGGGTGTGGCCTCATCAGTGCCAAATAGAGGAATCCAGAAAATAACCCAAGCTTTTTGACTGACAGCTGCACTGCCACTGGTGAGACTGGAGAAACACCCCACACAGAGCCAAAGAACTCTCTGCAGCTTGGATAGTATTCTATTTCACCTCTGAGAAGGAGGTGGAAGGGCACAGGACCACAAGTTAACACGGAATCCAGGAGAAGTATTTCCTTTGGTGCCCTGAGGGAAGTCACCTCACCAAAGAAAACAGACTTATCTGCTACAACCTTAAAAAAACCCCTCCCATAGTCATAAGAAGGATTTAACCAAGATAAGAGAGGTATTGTGAGAAAGAAAAACGAAACAAAGATTAATAATTTTCTAATGCAGTTTGTTCAGCAGGTGGTGCCGTGTCCATGTTTCACTGTAATGTCACAATGGGGACACAGAGGAAGGTGATTTTATTGCAGCATGAGAACTTGGCCAAACCAGGAGGTCAAGTATATCACCACAGATACTTCCTGATTTTGAAACAGCGGAATTTTGTCACAGAAACTGTGGTGTGTTTGTAGGTTGTGGAGTAAGCAGGAGAAAAAGTGGAAAATAGAGGCTCTTCAGGCAGTAGCGGACCAAGCTCACCAAAGCACGTTTCGCATTCGCTGTCTTTCCCCTCACCACATTCCCAGCTGGTCTCAGAACCTGGGGTTTGACCACATTATCTATTCTACCTTTACATAGGATAAGGGCTTTAAACTGAAAGAGGCTAGATTTAAATTAGGCGTAAGAAGTTCTTCATTGTGAGTTGCTCATTGCAACAGATTGCCTAGAGAGGTTGTGGATGCTCCATCTCTGGAACTGCTCAAGACCAGGCTGGATAGGGCTTTGAGCAACTTGGTCTAGTGAAAGGTGTCTCTGCCCATAAGCAGGGGGTTTAGAACAAGAAATGACCTTTAAGATCCCTTTCAAGACAAACCATTCTATGATTCACTCTCTCCCTTAGCCACCTAAACCAGTCAGTGATTCCTGGACACTCTTCACACCTGCACTGGGTTCAGCAGAAGACCAAGAGTGTTTTGCCATCAATCTTTTAATGACCTGCACTGCTAGCCTGGGAGGAATACCTTTTTTTTCCCCCTCTGAAAACCAATAATCTCTTTTTTTGACAGAAGATTACAAAATACTATGTGGATTAGCCAATCTATCCGTGTTTAAGAGCGCTGTGTGCTTCTGTAGTTGAGATGTGTATTAAAAACACAAATGCTAAAATGACTGATTGCTCTGAAGTATAAACTTGCTAAACTAAATTGCGAGTTGAAATATGAGTATCTGACTCAGGGACTGATGAATAGTCATTTTCAAGAGAAATATTACAGGAAGTGCTTTATATATATTATCATTTTGACAATAAGGGAAGGCTATTATGGTTCAGAGAAAAAAAAAAATAGTCAGCCAATCAATCCTGGTAACAAACCAAAATATCTATTCTTCATTTCTGTGCTATCCTTTCTGTCAATGCCTTTGGTTCCCCAAACATTAGCATTCTTTCTGCACATGCTGTCTCATGTGGTATCTTATTTTTCAGGCTGAAATTTATTTGCTGTGTCGAGATTTATCATACAACACATCCATCCTATTCATGCTATATGAACATGCTTTGCTGTTGAACATGAGCTATTACTTGCTTATCTTAGAGATGTGTGAATCGTAGCAATTTTGTCTCACTGCCTTTTCAGAAAAGATTAACCCCCCCCCGATATAAGTCCCTCTCCCGTATCATACTGACATATCAGCTGACAAAAAACTACGTGTGTGAAGCAACCCTCTAGTTAACATAAAGCAGCTAAAGCTGAAGTCACATCCTGCTCTAGGCACTGGGTTTTAAGGAAAATCTGGACTAGTTGAAGGAAGTTCAGTAAAAAGTAACAAAAATAATCTAGACGTCTAGAAAAATATCACCTGTAAAAAACACTGAAAGGTTTGAAGTGGTTTGAGAAGACTGAGGAATCATAGAAATGCCTGGGTTGGAAGGGACCTCTAGAGGTCATGCAGTCCAACCCCCCTGCTGACAGCAGCAACATCCTCAACTAGAGCAGGTTGCTCAGAGCCTAGTCAAGCCCCACCTTTAATGTCTCCAGGGATGGGGCCTCAACCACCTCCATGGGCAACCTGTTCCAGTATTCTACTACCCTCACGGTGGTAGAAGAACTTCAAGTAATTCTTCCTTACATGGTATTAGAAGAACTTCAAGAACTTCTTCCTTACATCTAATCTAAATCCACTCTTTTCTAACTTAAAGCCATCGCCTCTCCTCCTTTCACTCCAGGCCTTTGTAAACAGGAACTCTCCAGTCTTTTTGTAAGCTCCCTTCAGGTACTGGAAGGCAGCTAATAGGCCTCCCTGGAGCCTTCTCTTCTCAAGGAAGAATTCAGTATTCCAGGTGAGGTCTGACCAGAGCAGAGAGAGCGGCAGAATCACCTCTCTGATCTGCTGGCCACACTTCTTTTGATGCAGCCCAGGATGCAATTGGCCTTCTGGGCTGCAAGCACCCACTGGCTGCTCATGTCCAGCTTCTTGACTATCAGCACCCCCAAGTTCTTTTCTGCTGGGCTGCTCTCTATTGCCTCTTCCCCCAGCCTGCACTGATAGTGGGGATTGTTCCGGCCCAGGGGCAGGACCCTGCACTTGCTCTTGTTGAACCTCAGGAGGTTCACCTGGGCCCACCTCTCCAGCTTGTCCAGGTCCTTCTGGGTGACATCCCGTCCCTCTGGTGCAACAGCACCAGTCAGCTTGGTGTCATCTGCAAACTCACTGATGGTGCACTCGATCCTGCTGTCTGTGTCACTGATAAAAATGTTAAACAACCCTAGAGGTCCTTTCCAACCATAATGATTCTAAGATCGCACATCAGAAAATGAGGTCTCTCCTAATAAATGATTGAAACTATTGAAAAGTACATTTCTATCATTTAAAGTAAAAATAATACGTATTTAAACCCAAAATGCTGCCGTTCTTGGTTGGCAGCCAAATGAAAAATTCTGCTACTTTTATTACAGTAAGAAAAAAATAATTAGGACTCAGGATAATTTAATTTTCATATAAATGTATTGTATGAGCATTGGTGGGTCACAGACTCCATGGATAAAAAATTTAAGCCTCTAGGATCTTTGTCACCACCTCATCACCTTACATATGAGAAAGCCCCATCATCAGTGATCAGTGTCTACTGGATAACTGCCAATTTACCTACTTTTACCCACAAGAAAAAAGTAGCAGGTTACTTCGTTTTCGTTACTGCCTAAAAGTACAGCCAGGCATCTGCTACAAGATCAGGCAACACTGTAATTGGTTTGCTTGCCTGCCAAAGCCCAGGGATCCAGTGGTCATTAGCTGAGGGAATTTTAAATATCAAAGGACTAGGAAACTAAAATGTTTTACTTCACCTATCTCAGATTTGTGTCTGTAAAAGAAACAGGATATTGTTCTTTCTTTAGTAATTAATCAAAGATATGAGATGCAGAACTCTTTTGAAGTATCTTTTCTGTTCTTATTCTGTAACCATTCGTTCTGTAATTCAAAAGCATAGAGAAAAGCTCTCAAAACATTAATCTTCACTTGCGATGCTTGTGAGGCTGTAAGACCCTTTGGTGATAAGTAGCACAGGAAACCTACATAGGAAACAAATGACTCTTGAAGACATGAAATGGAATAGGTGAATATGTACGTACACAGTGCTCATGTGTTAGTCTTGTCTTATCATCACAGAAGCCACAGTCCTCAGAGAAAGTTTATGGGCATTTGATAACAGTGTAAAATTATAACAGAGCAATTTTCTGCTTGCCCTTTGAGTTGCTGTACATCCAGAGGCATTTTCTGCATCCACCTCACCTGGCTAACAAATTAGCTGAAGTGTCATTCCAGTCCTTGTAGCTAGTTAATTTACATGTTTTCTGCTCATCTACAAATGGCCAAGAATGCATTTTTAATCCTGGTAAAAGGAGTTAAAATAATTTAATCATTTAAAATGGAGTCAGAGTTTGTAAGGCAGAGGAAGAATATTGCACCAAATCTTTGCTTGTAGAGCTCACAAGGACTTCAAGGGGTACTAGAAAAACTAGATCACCTACATAAAAACTGATTTTTAAGTTAACTAATTTTACCTAAGACTTGGGACATACAAAACCATACACATAGACAATGGGGGGGCAATGTGGAAGAACAGTTCTTTAATCTGACATAACTCAGACATGCTTCACTGTGTACCTGTGCCCATAATTCAAGTAGAACCTCAGCATCCTGAATTGTGGTAGGATGAAGAGTAATGTGGAGAAATAGGGATTTAAATGTATATTTTAATACAATGATTTTTTTTTTCTTTTTTTTTTTTTTCTTCCTGGTACACCTTGAACATCTTTTTGAAATGTAGGAACAAATACTTGAACAAAATGACAGCCTTTAGGTACTTCTTTGGTGGATATATTACAATCTTAACACCTTCCTCGCAGATAGGCAATAATGGATCACATAACAAATGGCAAAAAGCAAGCAAAGATTACTTTCTATTGATTAACTAGAAAAACTGTAAAGCTAGTAAGTCTAGCTCCCAGGACATTGCTGGCTTGTTAAACAACAAAGGTGGGGCATATTTACACGTTTTTCTAATGCTTTGTTAATCCAGAGATACACAAGGAAAATATATTCAATTGCACTTCATCCAGATTGAAGATGACCAGCAAAGTTTCATCAGTATGAGCATCGATACCTCAATACATTATGGGCCCAAATCTAGTCATCCTCAATACACAGAGGCCCAAACTTTTCAGGAAAGGAAGGCAAGGAGAGATTGAAGGGCAAAATGAGAGGGAGAGGAAAAAAAAAAAAGTTAATTTGATATGGCTTTGCACAATCCTTCAGGATCTCTGTTGTCTGTTTTCTTGAAATGTTGCTGTCTGCACAGTCATTAGGCTTACAGTCCCTATTAGCACAGACTCAGTGGAATCCCACATGGTCTACAGCCATGTCTGGATGTGAACTATTCTGCAAGCCCACTCAATCAAGTAGAGATTTACCAGAGAGTGATGAATTGGCAGTGTCCCTGCTATCAGCAATCCCAAAGCACTTGCAGCATGATGACATCCCTTGGTATGTCCTGGAGCTCTTCCCCGAGCCATTCTGCCAACAGCAGGTTTCTCAATGGGGACCCAGGCTGACATCACCATGATGGGGCTCAGGTCACCTGAAGATGATGCTGGAGTTCTAAAAGAGTAAAAACTTACAGTAAATCCATTTCTGAAGCCCAGTCCACACACATAGTGAAAGTGATGGATTTCTTTCACTCATCTTCTAGAGTGGGGGAAGAGAGCCATGGTCTCACCTTACCTGTGGGCCAGAATGACAACATAAATGGGCAGTCACAGTCGGTCAGTATTTCGGGACAGTGCAGGGAAAAAGTGAGTGTAAATTATTCAATGAAAGGGAATATAAGTGCAAACCAGACTGTAATAAAAAAATGGAAACTTGAAGATAATGTTAAGCTTATGATTAAAACCAACCTGAATGAAACAAAAAGTGAATAGTATTCTTATACTTATTTCTTCAGAACAGTGATGGGTGCATGAAAAGAAAGAAACTGAAGAATCACAATATCTTGCTTATAGTTTATACTTAAAGTAGTTTTATCTAGCTAACAACTATAAAAATCCAATATGCTAATATTTGGCAGCATAGCTTCTTGCAGTCTTTACAATAACCTATTGAATTTCTTAGAAAAACAAATGATGAGTCAAGGTATAGGCAGAAGATAGTTGTAAGCCTCTAGAGGGAAAAAAACCCACAACAATACTCAAAACCTGAACGATTTATTTTAAAAAAAGAGTTTCTTTTGATACAGGAAGGGAAGAATAGTTAATGTTTACAGTTTAAGTGGACATCTGAATTACATGTTGTCCTGAGAAATTACACTGAGCACTTGAATTGTAAACTTTCACATATTTGTATACACTGCACTGTCATTACTAAAAAAGCTACAATCTTACAACAAATTCTTACTTCCATTTTTCATACACAATTTGTCAAGATGGGCCAGTTTTAATAGAGAAAGATGTGCAAGACAATTGTGAATGAACAGAGAGTTTTACAGTTTTGGATTCAATAGGCCTGAAGCACAGGGGGTGCTCTGAACATGACGGCTATTTCGAAAGTATAGGAGAAGTTTAAACACAAGAAAAAAACTGAAAACTTGTACAGTCCCCCTGTGAGCAGAGCTGTGTAATAATAGGTTTCACTGAATATCAGGACAGTAATAAACAAACCCAGCAGCTTTCCAAAGTGTGAAATAGAGCCACTGTATTACACAGTTGGTGCTGTCTTGCATGACCAATCCCCTGAGTTTATCAACATGTGTAATACACCATGTTACCTTTAAAGATAAATGCTTAAAAGTAATGTTTATTTATTTGTTTATTTCTAAAGAGGGTATTAGGGGGAGGGAAAAGGGCTATTACTAAATGATGAGGAGACCCCAAGCCAAGGACCTTTTTTGGTAGGATATATAAGAAAGAGAAAAAATTTAAAGTAGTTTTAATACAATTCAAGAAATAGAAGAGATTTTGCTCTGAAAGGGCTAAAAACTCTCCTATTTGAAAAACATAACACGTGCGCCACCTCCCGGGGTACAAAACACAGAGCACAGTAACTGCTCTCCTCAGGGCTCTCCCAAGGTAAGAAACCAACTCTTTCAGGGTGACTGGCTGCCTTAGGGGCAAGGACATTCAATTTGTACATCTTCTTGATTTATAGTTTAGAGCCATACACAGCAACAGTCCAAAATATTATTTGTATCCATTCCAGAGCTTCAGCAGCTTCATCTTCTCAAGTTAATGTTTTATGTGCTCGATTTCTGTCCAACACTGAAATGAACTAACAAAACATTGAAGCAGTGACATCCTAGTTATTTGGGTGTATGTAGGAAAAATCACCTTGGAGCTAGACTGGCCTGCCTCCTCCTCTCCGTGCCAGGTTCAGATGAGATTTAAAGCAGTTCTGTTTTCTTTTCAAAGCTAAAGCCAGAAGTTAGAATTGAAAGTCACAAAGTACTAGGAAGAATTTGGATGGATGTAATTTATTGGCTTTGAAGTTCACCTTAACAGGATTTAAAAAGACACACAGAATAGGTTGAAAGAATGAATCATTTATTTTAAGAAGGATTAAGTTGTTTTTTTTTTTTACATAGTGTTTATCTGAAAATGGCAAGACCTGAAAGTACAAAGTATCAATTTTTGGAAAATTCAGTAATGAAGCTTGACAGTAAGTGGGACAAATATCCTAAAAACACCTGAAGACTGACTTAGAAAGACTATACTCCTTTTTTTCAAAGTTTTGATCTCATTTTCCTTTCAGTTAATGTTAAAAACAGTCTACTAAACAAACAAAACAAAACAAAACAAAACAAAACAACAAAAAAAAATCAGGTGAAGAAATGTCTCTACAAGATGCAATAATTTCCTTAAAGGTGAAAACCTTTCCACGCTTACTAAATAACTATCAAATAACAGTTGATGTAGTGTTAAAGTGTTAAAAGATTTCTGCATCTCCATATAAAGTTTGCATTAAAAAACGTGAACTGCCTGTTTCAGATGAATCTTATTTAAACACTCGACCTTGTGTAGTTTATGCACACACCGAGTAATGGCTAGAAATGCAGTTTTTTCCAGGATATTATTGCAGTAATCCATGCCTTGGTGCTACCAAGAAATTGTCTGTTGTCTTTTCAGTACCACTTCCACACAACTTTCTTGAGTCCATTTTTTTAGCCCCAGAATTTTCCAAAGGACAACAATGTTGCAAATGCAGCCATTTAAACATTGAACTGTGTTATTCTGCTCTAGCAACACAGGAACATACCTTTTGCAGGTCTGACATGGGTTTGTGAAGATGTCCTTCTTCAAAGGGGGATGTGATGAAGAGATGATAGTTACAAACAGTGTAGTTCATTCAAGTATTTTGCCTAAGTACACACTGCTGTAAAATCAGAACAGACTGAGTTGCTCAACTGGAAAAAGCACACATGTCTCAGCCAGCAAGAAGAGCCATCAGACAGTGATGGTCTGCTAGAATTGGTGGTAGGACAAAAAATGTCAAGGCCTTCACAGAAGAGGCCATCTTCTGCCTAAGGTATGGCACTAACTCTTGACAGCTCCCTGTGGTCCTCCTCCCAACCCCTGTATTGCATAAAGACAGAGAAAAAGGAGAATGTACAGGACCAGCGAGGAAGACCAAATGGTTATGTATTTCCAGGTGGGAAGCAAAAGAGGTCTAGGAAATATAGACAAATGCACAAAGGAGTTCTTTGCATACAAATTCAGGGACCACAGAGAGAGATGAAGTTTTAGGTGTAATTCTCCTCCTAATATTAATGCAAGTATTTTCAACCTACATTTAATTTCTAATGCCTTACAAGGTACTTTAAAACAGGTCTATGAAGAGTCACCAAAAATAACATATCTTCTGTTAGAAGGCTGAATTTGGGATATAGAGGTCTTCAGCTTTTAGGAACTTTTTTGGAGGAGGGAATGAGGGGACCAGATGACAATCAGAAAGATCAGAAGATTTACAGCCAGTAAATTAATGGGACAGCAAGTATGTTAAAATACATTGATTTTAAGTGATTACCATCAATTAAAAAAAAAAAAAAAAGCTTGCTGAAAGCTACTTTGTTTTAAATGCTGAAAATTACCTTCCATGCTTACTTTTTGGCTAGCTTAAAAGAAATTCTGTATCTGCCTTTGTAGTCCAATCTAAAATTCCCAGTAAAATTCCCAGACCACAAAAGATGCAACCGAAGCCTAGATACAATGAAAAGAAAAAAACCACACACATATACCATTCTTACATTACTGCTGATGTCAACATGTTTTAAAATAACCTATCTGAGTTTTTTTCTTACAAACAGACTATTGCTAGAGAAGAGACATATCACTATGCGCTTTGTTAGATGGAGAGAGGAATATTCAGTAACTGGCTAATGATTCTACTTAAAGATGATACTTATTCACCCGTGAGTGGATAGATTTCAGCAGCAGCAATAGGCACCTTACAGTTCTCTGGCTTTCAAAATACTCAGACAAGTGAACCCTTACCAAAAAAGGACTGATGTTACACTTACAGCAGCTTGTCAGCAACTGCAGTTGTTCTTCCATTCTGCTCTACCAAGAAGACTCAGCCTTGATCTGGAAGACTGGTATTATTGACTCGATTATTTGTCAACTCCCCATTTCACAACACCAGCCAGCTTCAGCTCACCGTGCCCCTCTGTCAGTTAGTGCAAATTCTCACAGTGGCTTTTGTGGTACAGATCCATCTTATCCGGGGGTTTGGCCGAAGCCAACAATTATATTTCAAATAACGTTCCAGAGGAGCCACTGAGGACTTTGTATTACTCACAAGCTTGGCCTAACATCTAATTAGGCGTCAGAGACAGAAGACTGCTTGTATTCCATTACCAACCTGTCTCCACTTCTCTGAATAACAACAAGAACTTCATCAACCAGAAACTTATCAATCAGAGAGTCAAGTTTGACAGGAACTAACGTCCTGGTAAATTGTACAGACCTTTCTTAAAAGGATCTATCTGTTACACTCTTACAATTTGCAATGAAGTGAAGTTAAAGGTAGATTACTTATTTCTCTTTCCATAATTTCCTTTACTTTCACCTCCATAGGTTATTGTACCAGCCCCCTTCATTAAGCAGCTCGTATTACTACTTATGGGGGCTCATGTCTGAGATCAGGATATGACCACCCACCAACCTAGTTGTTGAAAGTCTCTACAGAAATCAAAACAACTTTCAGCAGCACGATCATTCTGGATTATCAGAAAATATAAGGACCACTCTCTCTCTCTGAAAATATGCTGTGTTAAGCAAGTCTTATTAGCCTTTTCATATTTAAAGATTAGTATATAAATGGCTCATCCTTCAGTGAGACATAGCCAGATGATAAACAGCCAGTCACTGGTTAGAATACATATAGGTTGACTTTAGCTCATAAAGAGTTAACTGTTGTTAAGTAATTGATAACATTAACAAGAGATACCAAACCAGACAATTGTGTGATTACCATTGGTTAACCTAAACAGCAACATAACTCTGAACTGGAATGGCACACTGCCTTAATATATTGCATTTAGGTTGTTCCAACATACAAATCCTAAATACAAGGTCTTTCACCTTAAAAACAGAACAATCCCCTCTACCTAACTGCTTTTATAGAGGGGGGGGGGGGGGGGGGGAATTCTTCATATATTTCCTTCAGTATTTAAATTGAGTCAAAAAGCCCATGGTAATGTTTCAAAACCTGTGAAGGCAGTGGGAGAGAACTAACATATTCCCATGCTTGAGCTCAGGTTTAACTACTTGAACTTAAATCACACATTTCCAAATCACTAATGAATGCACTGATAGCATCAATTATCTAAAGGGCTTCATCCAATGAAACACGTCTTTCTGACATTTCCATGGTACATGATACTACTACATTCACATTAGGAGAATGCTGGTTCTGCAAGAAAAATTGATACATGTACAAGGAATTATTTGGAGTGAAGAATCTTGTCTTCCATAAAAAAACAGACGGTATTTGCCAGCACCATGTTTACTCAAAGCTTTATTTTTTCACCCTTTTCTCCTTTCTTTGGGGGGTATAGTTTAATCTTACCTGTGAAGTTAGTTAACAGGAGCATAACATACCTCACAGCACTCCCCTTTATAAAAAAAGAAAAAAATCAGGGAAAGAGATTACTAGTAAGACACACTTGGTAACACTGTAGTCTGTCACTGGATTTAATCTTTCATAGAAAAATGCTCAAGAGCATTATTTTTCTTAACATGCTGTAGGCGAAAAATGAACCCTCAAGGGCTTCTATTGCTCTTCTTGTTGCCAAAGCAACAAAGCAATACTCACCTGAATATCTGCCAGTGTATCAATTTACAAGCTGCAATGAAATTTCTGCTGTTAGCAGATGTCACTAACAGCATTTTTACTATAAACTAAATTTTAGTGGCAAAATCATCATGAAAACCCAAGAATCTATTAGTATTTCATTTGTGCTACTTGATTATTGCTCCTATAATTCAAGAATTTCTATTAAAATGTCTTGACCAATGACATTCAAAGTGAAAGGGTAAAACTGAGAGGCTTTTATATGAAATCAAGCACACTAAAAAGACTTCATCAAGCAACCCAGAAGAAATCTTGCTTGTCGTTAGAAAGCATGCTAGGAACCTTTCCCAATAGATTCCTTCCTATAACTCTTTGTGGTAAGGAGATAGAAGGGGCATGGGAGAGGGAAACATCTGAGAAACATTTTAAGAGTATACAGCTTTCTGAATTGAAAAAGGGCTCATTATTTACCACTGTATCAATCCAAGCATTCACACTGTGTTTCTGTTTGAAACAGGTGACAGAAACATTACTAACATTACCATACTGTAGAAGAAGCAATACAACTTTGAAATTATTTGTTTTGTGTAAAACCAAACCCAGGAGGATGATATGGAATCAAATCACAGAATTGGAAATATCACTCTGCCTTTTCAGAGCAGAGTATATTGCTTTACAAAAAAACTCAAGGGAACTTCTTGTTACAACGTATAATAAAAATTCTAATTACAAGACATTAAGAAAGAGACTTATGGAAAATAGAATACGGAGAAACACCTAAGCTCTATAATTTCTTACAATCCTTGTCATTAATCACTTTTCTCCTCTTAAAAACTAAGAGGCAGAGGAAGGAGGTAAACTCAAAATTTCCTCCCATTTCCAAGGGAAATAATTTTCAGACATTTCGTCACAAATCCAGATATTTTACTCTATTCAGTCAAACAATCTGCAAATGCAAGAATTAAAAAGGAAAGAAAACCACAGGCACTTCCATTTATGAAGTGAAATACACAAGTTAGTTTAAAAAAAAATCAACAGTGCTTTATTTTCTCCCACATCATGTGCACCTTTGTAAAAGCACCGTTCCTGAAAAGAAGAAATCTTTGCTTATTCCATGTGGAGTCAGATGCAGAGGAAGTGTGAATCAGAAAGCTATATGAAGGAATTATAGGCAGAAAATTTTCTTGGCAGGGGATGGGGAGATTCAGAGCTAAGCTTCTTTTTTTTTCCTCGTTTCCCACACGGATATGCAAACTGCTAAGCTATTGAAATGCAAAGGATCTTTTTTGGTCCTTTTTATTAAAAACAAACAAACAAAAAGAAGCAGCAGATAACCAATAGTTATCACTAGACTCCCCAACCTTGCATTATCTTTCAAACTCACTATGTCAGTGGTAAAGTGATGGAGGTCCTGCAATGCTCACTGACTAAATACAAGAAAAAATGTCCTATGTGCAAAGAAAATATGTTCTCACCTCAGCATTAAGGTCTGTGCTTGCACAAGGGAGGTCTGGTTGAATATATTCTTCCTGCTCTCTCCCACTATTGTTTTCAGTCTTACCACATGTTTGTTTTCAGCCAGTTGGCACACACACCTTTCATATGACTGACACACTGGTGAAGCAGAACTAATCACCTCCAACAGCTGTTCAAGTTGAAAAACAAGCCAACATTAAGACTTTAACTTCACAGTCTATCCATGAAGACAGCCACTTTTCCCTTGAACTTCTAGGTTGCTGAGCTCAGCCAAAAAAAAAAAAAATTTTTTTTTTCTTACTTTGTTGTGTCCTTTTTATTATATTTATCACTACAAATACCAGAAGACTTGGCAGAACTTAGACCTTAGCTTTCTCATCTATCCATAAATATGAAGACCAGCCTTTGATAAATATCAGTCATCCTCAACTCAAAAAGAAACCCAAACCCCACAAACCCCCAAGTTAGGGTGAAAACAGAAAGGCTTTTTTTTGCACCAAAGTGGAAAGTCATGAAGTATTAGTTTTTATAAAATCCACTACTTCAAAGTGAATGAGCTGCATTTCATTGAATGGAGCGTCTTGTGCTTCAAGATCAATTCTAAGCCACATGCTTACCGGTGGCAGCATCCTTATAAATTAAGAGAGGTAGTCTTGTTTTACACTAAGGCTGAACAAGTTAATTTCCTAGGTTTCACCTGCTCAAGCTGTTTTGTAATAACACTCAGGAAGGGCAACCCTCTCAAGTGGCAGCAGTGATCTTGAGGAAAAAAACCCACAAATCAACATTTCTTTTTGACCTCACTCGCTTTTCTCTGCTGCTTAAGTCTGACCTTTCTCCCTCCCCCACACCATAAGCACAGTTTCAAAATGAACTGATGTAAACAGAAAGCAGTATTCATTTAATGCAATTAATAAGAAAGGTCATTAAGTTTGTTTCTCTTTTGCTACAGTCAGGGTTTGATTAGTTAGAAAATACTGACAGCTCCTTTTTTTGTGAAAGATGGATGGAGAATTTTGTTCAGACAGTGGAAGAACATCATGGTGTGGTTTTTTATCTTTTTTTTTTTTTTTTTTTAAAACAAGGTACTATTGAGAGCATAAAGGCTCATTGTACTGAGTAGCAAGTCCAGTACCTTAGCACTTAAGAGGTTGTTAACAGTGCTTTGGTTCAGAATCAGTGTTAGAAAATAAAGCTTAAAAAGTTATGATGCAGGATATTTGGCAGGATTTCAACAGCAATTTGTAACAAGTGTAGAAAGGACTGAGGCATTGGCTTCTTCCCCTTGGCAAAGTACTTTGTTCTTCATCCTGTTTAAGTCCCAGGTTTCACGATCAACTTTCTCATTTCCATCGATGACGCACTAAGGAGGATTCATCATTGACCACATCATTGTCGGTGTAGCGATGCTGACACCGTGGTGGAATAAGCAGCAGGATGATCAGTACAAGGAGAATAATTCCACACAGGCTCATGAGAGCATAGGAGGCTATCCACAACACTGGTTCATGGAAAGAAATGCTAGAAACACAGTTGCTTGCAACATCTGCTGTTGTGAAAGGGCCTTCAATCTCAGATACTGGAGAGCCATCAACTTCTGAGAAATTACAAAAAGAAAAACATTATAGATACTGATGAAAAGCGAGTAACAAAAGATCTAGCCTAAATACCTATATATCCCTTTCCCTCCATCAGCATACTCATATTTTATTGTATTTCTCATTGCAATAAAAATGCTAGTATCCCATGTTTATGAATCTGAAACATAAGGGACCATGATACTCCCACATCTACACAGGCTGTCAGTGAGAGAACAGACATGTAAATCAAGACTCCCACAGCCCAAGTTAAAGCCCAAGACACGAGATCACCTTTTCTTACTGGACTAACCTTTCATAAAAGTCAATTTAACAAAGCTTAAACATCCTACACCACCTAACACTGGAGTACATCTGGGTCTGGGCAGTTTTTGTTTCTGGCATTCACAACAACTGTAAGAGTACCTCAGATAACTCTTACATCTTCTGTATTTGCTATCTTCCAGGGTCTTAGGGAGCAGCATAGAGGTTCATTAGCTTCACAGATACCTTAAAGGACTGTACCCTAAACACAAGGCGTAGGGTGGAAAGCAGCACAAATACTCTTGTGAGTGGAGATGACAATTCAGAAGGAAGGGAAGGGGAGGTGAAACAGGAGAGCTGGGTGACAGCTGTTCAGAAAAGGGAAACTGTGGAAGGTCAATGTCAGGAGTGAGAAGCTGGGACATGAAGGAGCAGGGCTGTTGGGCAGGGAGGGAGAAGCTAACCAAGCACCTCGAAAAATGCGTATGAAAAAGCTAAGGCAAGAAGCATGAAGGGCTCTCTTGGTAGGTTTTGAACAGCCATCCATCACAGACTCTATGACATCTCTACTATCACAGACTCTGTGACTTATTACCATCATAAGCCCCTGTTGGTTAAATCAGTCTTTTCTAAAAAGGGTTATGCTGCCCATGGTTGTCACAGTAGTCATGGCAAGCACAGCAAAGTTCCCCTGAGTTGTGGACAGGGCTACCATATTGTAAAGGCAGAGAAAGTGAGTTGCATAGGGCAACAAAATACTCAGAGCATTTCACATCTGCAGGTGTTCGGCCGGGGAAAGATGGGTACCTTTTATCTTGCTTGGGGCAACTAGGAGCCTGCAGTTAGTACTGTCTAACTGCATTTTAACAAGTCTTTCAAACAATTGTAATTCACTTCTTTCATCAGATACTTCAAGACACATTTGCGTATTTCTTACAAAGGCCTCAGTTTTAAACTTCCTGCTTTATATCTTGTTTGGTTTATATACAGACACACTCTTGACAAATTGGCTTCTTCAGATACATTTCAGTTAAAACTAACACTAGAGGCAATGTAGGCCCACAGATAAATGAGGTGGGTGCCCTGGTGACAGGGGATACAATGAAGGTGGAGTTACTGAATGCCTTCTTTGTCTTTGCTGCTGGAGGCTGTCCTCAGGAGCCCCAGACCCCTGAGGCCCCAGTGGAAGTCAGGATAAAGGAGGAGTTTGCCTTGGTTGATGATAACTGGGTTAGGGACCAATTAAGCAATCTGGACATCCACAGATCCATGGGTCCCTATGGGATGCACCCCTGGGTGCCGAGAGAGCTGGTGGAGGTCATTGCTAGGCCACTCTCCATTATCTTTGGTAAGTCATGGGGAACAGGAGAAGTGTCTGAGGACTGGTGGAAAGCAAAAGTCACTCCAATTTTCAAAAAGGCTAAGAAGGAGGGCTGGGTAACTATAGATTGGTCAGCCTCACCTCCATCCCTGGAAATGCGATGGAACAACTTATCCTTGGTGCTGCCTCTAAGCATATTAAGGATAAGAGGGTCATTAGGAGCAGTCAACATGGTTTTACCAAGGGGAAGTCATGTTTGACCAACCCGATAGCCTCTTATGAGGACATAACCAGGTGGATAGATGACGGTAGAGCAGTGGATGTGGTTTATCTTGATTTCAGTAAATCACTTGAGAATGTCCCCCACAGCATCCTCAGAGCTAAACCGAGGAAGTGTGGTCTGGATGATCAGATACTGAGGTGGATTGTGAACTGGTTGAAGGATAGAAGGCAGAGAGCTGTGGTCAATGAGGGGTGACCTCATTAACATTTATAAATATGTAAAAAGTGTCAGGAGGATGGAGCCAGGCTCTTCTCAGTGATGTCCAATGATAGGACAAGGGGCAATGGGTGCAAGCTGGTACATAGGAGGTTCCATATATATGTAATGAGAAGCTTTTTCATGGTGAGGGTGACAGAGCACTGGAACAGGCTGCCCAGGAAGATTGTGGAGGCTCCTTCTCTGGAGACTTTCAAAAACCCACCTAGATGCATTCCTGTGTGACCTAATCTAGATGATCCTGCTGTGTCAGGAGGGTTGGACTACATGATCTTCCGAGGTCCCTTCCAACCCCAACATTCTGTGATTCTCTAAGTGGTCCTGCCTACTGAAAACAGTATCTTTTATTTACATATATCTTAGACACAACTTCTGAAAGCATATTTAAAGAGAGTAGCATAAAATACCCTTTGGAAGGAAGAGGGGAGCCTGGGCTTTGGAAGTCAGGAAGCTGGTCTTTAAGCTTCTTAGTGGAGAAATAAATGCAGAATAGGTAGACTGCTTTATCTGTAACTTACTGGGAGAGATTTTAGCTGGTATTCAGTTCCTGGCCTCCCAACACCTCATATTATTTTAAGGTTTAAGTCTCAGTATAATTAATTCAACTTAATCACAAACTGCTACTGAAAGAGACAGTCCTGCTTGCCCTCACTCCCATTCCTTGCTGCCTCTTTTGTATTGGTGCTAGTGACTGGTAGGCTGCGAGGTAACTTGCAGTCAGGGTAACTGACCCGATCTGATGGAAAACCAACCTGTCATAACAAAAAAAAAAAGCCCAAATGAGGAATTTTCTGTGGCATCGCTCAACTGAACCAATCCTTTCCCCAGCTGTAAGTGTAAGAAGATTCCTTTAGCAGCAATACACAGTGGACTGGGTGAAGCTGGAGGCTGCACCCACAAGGACCCTGACACTGGTGAATACCAAATATGTATTCTCTCAACTCATCAGATGGTAATAAACTGGCCCATGAAGCCTGTATTGTCTGCATATCTTTGCCAAAACCCTGCTGTTACATAGGTATGGCTGTACAGTAGTGGAAAGACTTGTAAGAGACTATCTAGAAGGTCTGTGGCAGAATCAGTTTTGTTCAGAGTCTCAGTATTGAACGTCATCTACCTTGCCATTGCATCTTCTGGACATCTCACCCTCTCTGGCTATTTCATTTGTCTCTATGAAGTCCTGTAGTGAAACCAAACGAAACCACATTTAATACTAATGTGAAATGCAAGGCATAAGTATTACTACTTAGGAATTTAGTATTTTGAAGTGTTGAGAATAATAAAAAAAAAAAAGGCAGCACAATTTTCCACCTTGGAGATAGCTTTGAAAATAAATAGTCCCTAATTATCCATTCTTTGGCTTGAGTACAATAATTACTCCTATTTAAAAAAGGCAATACAAAACTGTTGCCATAGTGGCTGACATTTTAAATTACATTTTGAGAATGCTTGATAGCAGCACAGCCTCTGCTTTCTTCCCTTCAAAAAGAAAAGTTTTCCCTCACCCTCTTCCAGCCCTAGAGAAACTGAGAGGAAATCAAAAGAGAGGAAATTTGCCTAAATTGTTCAAACAAGCCCTTAAAATAAACTAACAGTCACACACACTTAGCGTATTATACATTAGCTGAATTAGGATATTTTAGCATATTTTTATTAGAACATCTGGGGGTAGCTACCTACAATAAATTTTCCATCTTGAATAAATGGGATTTTATTCTTTACTGATGATTACAGAACAAAAAAGACACCTCTGGAAAAATGCTATTTTCTAACATTGCTGTAGAACTCACACTCTCACTCGCCATCTGGGGTGGTTTGGGAAAGAACCAAGCCTGAAGTTAGAAGAAATTTATCATAAAATTGTAAGCTGCTGCTTGGAAGGCACCCCTGGAAGTCACCTTGTCCAGCCTCCTACTCCAAGCAGGACTGTCATCATCAACAGATGAGGTCAGCTGCAGCTTTATCCATTCAGGTCTTGTATAACCCTGAGGATGGAGACCTCATGATCTCTGGGCAGGCTCTTTCAGTGCTGTACCACCATCCTGGTGAAGAAGAAACTCCTCTGTCCAATTTGAACCTTCCTGAATGTAACTGTTGGATGTTGCCCTTTGTTACGTAGTTTAACTCACACTCACCTTTGGCTTGCATTGGACTTGGGGCCCACCATAACCCACAGTTCTTTTTCCACAGGGCTGCTATTCAGCCTGTTCCTTCCTGGACTGTACCCACACAAGGTGGTTTTCTGCTCAAGGTGTAGAACTTTGCACTTCTGTTCTCTGAAACTCTTGAGGTTTCTGCTGTCCAGTCCTCCAGGTTACTGAGGTCCTTCTGGATTGAAGCTCTACATTCATCACGTAATCCATTCATTCTTCTGAGTTGAATGCCCACAAATTTGGGTGCATTCTCTCTCATCACAGTTTAGTGTAGAAGTCATTTATGATTACAGTGCTTTGTGCATTTCTTCCCTAAAAATACCCAAGTCTTGCTCCTATGAAATTCTCACTTACTCCAAAAATACTAGGGGTGTAATTCTGCTCAATGCTGAGGTACCATTAGGTTGCTTCATTGATACTAACTAGTTGATCTGAACATCTTGTGTCAAGAAGGGACCTTATCCAAAACCTTTCCTAGTCATCCTGTAAACAGTCATTAATCTCTGAAATTATCAACAGGCAACTTGAAACAATTTGAAATTAGTAACAGGCAGAATAAATCTTAAAGGGTTTCACATACTGAGGAAAAAGCCAATTTCTTTCCTGCTACAATGGAATAGCTTCCTGCACCCAATCTATCTAACTCTCCTCTCTCTTGGTACATCCTGGAGAATGAAAGTGGTGCAAGGAATATTGTGGGATAATCCAGTTCCCATCTCTAGTCAAATCTACAGAAACATGGAAGTTAATGAAATGAAAGCCTCTAGTCCCGTTCACCTCATTTTTGTATTTAGCACATACTTGTCTAACACCTTATAAAAACATGGCCATAAATTTAGTGTTAACACTCTATTGTAAACAAGAAAGCACAGGTCATTGCAAAGCCACACCAAATGGTCTTTTGCATTTCTGTTTCTGAAGATTTATGCCACTAGTAATTCAGTTTAATTTATGCCCACGAACAGACTAAAAAGGTCCAAATAAATGACATTAATATAGTTGCTATGGAGGACATGGCTGGCCTCCACAGGAAGCCAGTTAGGCAGCTTAATCCCTCACACTGCACTGACTGCTAACCACTCACAGTTGTGGTTTTCTGATGAAAGTAGTGTTAAATATGGAAACCACAAGCTGTGAAGAAGTGAATTCAGAATAACTGGCACATCCAGCTAAATGTCATCTGCCCCGTGTGAGTAGAGTCTGACAAATCAGTATATCATGTCTCAGTCAGTGGTTTGTGTCATCTGATTTCTCAAGAAGCTGAGTTCCCATGATGCTAAGTTAGAGATATGCATGAAACATGGACAAAGAAACAAGGAGGAAATGCGTTCTAGCACCAGCTGGGTATCATCATGTGTCCAAGCTCATGTAAATTCAGATTTAATTTCTTTTTAGCGAACTCAGTTCCTTTTTAGTCAAAGCTGGCAGAACTACATGAAGTGGCCAAACTCTATGTTTCTATGTAGCAATATTAACATTAATGTGTTGTTATGGCTCCCCAACTCTTTTTCTCAACAAAGACATGCTGTCAAAGCAGTTCTTATGAGCACCACATGCCGGTCAGTATGTTCTGTCAAAATGCCCCCTCTCCCCTTCATTAGTGGCTGCAGTGTGGTAGGGACAGGAGGCAGCTCTATGCTTGCTAACATTGGAGTTAGGAAGCACAAGGAAGAATGAAAGGCAGGAAAACCTGGTCTGCAGTTTTTGTCCAGTTACACTCTCCTTCTAGATGCAGTCAAAAATTTTCATTATTACTTTATGGTACCTCACAGGGTCTTCATTAAGCAACCCAAACCAATATCTACATTTTCTTTCGTAGTAAGCTCAAATATGACAATTTTGAACCCACTAACAATGGGGAAATTAAAAAAAAACCCAATCAAACAAAAGCTTTTAAAATGCCCTTGTGCTGCAACTCAGCTACCTATTCTCTCTCTTTTTTCCCCTCAATTACCTGGTTGCAATAAGTGCCCATGTACTTAGTGCCTTTATCCTCTCTAACATAAATACTCGGGATTGAAAAAGCACTGTCAGTCGTAGTCCTCTTCTTGTACAAATGTCAGTTGACACAGTGTTTTTCATGGCACAGACCACTTCTTTTGGGGACAGAGACTTGCATATGGGTGCACATTATCACCTCTCTCCTACCTGCATGTTCTTGTGGTGCCAAAGCAATGTCTTATCAACAAGGGGAGGAAACCCCAAACTTTTTGGGTTTAGCTACCCATGGTGAGATAAGAGAAATCATGAAAAAGCAAAAAAAAAACCAAAACAACAAAACAGAACTGTAAAATCAGCCAGGAATTATGAGCTTTTTTTCACATTTTCTCAGCAGCTAATAAAAAAATTAATGGCTTTCTACTTATGCTGAGAACACTGTTTGTTTACAACCAAAACAAACACCATGAGTTGTAATTTGAATTCCATTTTCATCTTAGCTCTTTCTTTGAGTATTTTTGAGAGGCTGAAAAGGCACAATTTACATCAAGAGAAATGTGCAAGTAAGGTGTTTCACTGCACATTGCAAAAGTTAGTTGAAGAATCCATTTATCTGCAAAGCAGAACAGGAACTACACAAAAATGAAGCTGCAATAAAAACAAGGACTCGTCTCATGTAACTGTGGGGGAAACTGCGCACACAGACAGCTGTCTCAAGGAAGATGTCTCAAAGGGAAGAACGCAGCTAAGATACCCAGAACTGAGGCTGATTTACTTCATGCCAAAAGACTGCTGCATGAAATACAGCTTTTTTTTTTTTTTTTTTTTTTTCCTTTAAATCTTAGTTGTTTTTGATTTCCTTAAAAAATACCCCTCCTACTTCATTAGTAAATATTTTTTTTTCCCT
>JANIJG010012581.1:0-29890 GCA_024611175.1 Megaceryle torquata
AAGGGGAAAAAGTGCTGAGGCATGTAAGGGGACCAACTACATCTAGAAGATTCACCAAACTAGACAACATCCGCTTTCCTACTATGTGCCTGGCATGAACCTCCAGGGGAAAAACAAACCAAAAACAACCAACCAAAACAACCAACACCACAACAACAAAAACAACATTGTAATTTTTTCCAGCAGCATAGTTAGTATTTACCTTGAGGTCTATTATATCTTCAGATCTTTTCCAGTTGTTTTTCTGTCTGAATAATTATTTCCTGATTTGTATTAATATATTTAAGTTTTTCTTCTTCAGTGCAGTGCTTTGTACTTGCCTGCATTGCTTTTCATCTAGCTAATTTCAAAGATGTTCTCCAAATTCATCAAGAGTATTTTGGACTCTGATTTCATGTTCAAAACAAAGTGGAAAAAACCACCAAAAACAAACCCCCAAAACTTTCAACCCCTCTCCAGCTCAGTATCATCAGTAACTTTTGCAAATGTGTATTCTCTTCAATCAAACTCATTAATGCCTTTCCATCTTGACAGGGTACTATAGATAATTACTCTGTAAAGGCAATTTTTCAACTTGATGCTAATAATATGAGCATCTAATGGAGATAGCATCAATATTACATTTCCCTAGCTTGCTTATGTAGGGAAAAAGACTATTAAAATGCAGCTGCACTGTACTTAAAGTTTTCCTCTTACTTAGTAAGCTTGTCATCCTTTTCAAGAGGAGAAACAACTTGAGGTTTCGTACGAAAAGGTCACATCAAACCATACTGGCTGTTTTACGATTCCTCTTCTGCACATTTTTAGATAAAAAATTAATTGCTAAACTATTTCCTTTTGAATCTTTATTTGGAATTGAAACTGACAGCTTCAATAATTCTTTTAACAAAGGAATAGAGAGACACAAAACCACACACACACAAACCCATTTGGCTGGCTATTTTCACCCTCTGGGACATTAAATAAATATATAGAATCAGTGGGTTTTAATTCCTCAATCATTCTAGGATGAATTTTAATATAGATGTGCTCAAGTGGCAAATCGTAATAAGATTCCTTAGGCTATTCTTTCTGTACTTTGGTTCCACTCTTATTTCCTGTACAAGATTAATTTGATGACAGTAGCAGGTCACAATATATCTTCTTTATAAAGAAGTATGAAGTAAAGAATCAGTCTTTGAGAATCTGTTCCTTGTTCTCCTTTCTTTCTTAATAAAAGATCTAGGTACCAGAGCTATCCCTTTGTCCCTCTTCTTACTTAAGATTTTTGGACCCTTTCATTGATTCTTGTGCTTTGTAAATTGAAACTGATTTATTCTTTAGAGTCACTGATTTTATTCTTCCATTCCTATGCTACTCTTTTACATTCATTGCTAACCATGTTGCAACACCGCCTGGGTTTTTTTGCCTGGGCAACTCTTCAGATTTCCAGGCCACTGAAGAATTCCTGATACCTAAAGTCTCTTTAACATTAGTTATAATAATAAATTTAAAAAACCCAAACAAAAAACTACACAAACACAAAGAAACATCAGGACGTATGTTACAGATAACAAATTTTTAGCCTTTTATAACAGACTAGATTCTGCCAAGTTACAGCACTCAGATCAGGCATGGTAAGTGCTATATGGTGGGCATGCTCAGAGGCATACCCTCTCTGAAGAGAACATCACCAACAGTTCCTCTTTCCTTCAGGAGCTACAATGCATTTGGTATTGTGTATTCAGTGCTGTCAGGGTTATAGGTGTAGGGGCATGGGGAACAAGCCATGCCCTTGGTTTCCCAGCCCTCTTTTTACATTCACAAAGTTAGGATACAAACAGATAGCAATGAGAACTGCTCACCCACCAAAAGAATGCTGAGATTATTTTTTAATGTGACATGGTGAGGGGTTAGAGTCAGCTTTGTGATGCCTTTTTTTGTTGTTGTTGTGAAAAAGTATTCCATTTAACTGTTGGTTTCAGTTACTCTCAGTAACAGAGGATATTTTAGATGTCAATTGGAGATCAATAAAATTTAAAGATGAGAAATCAAATTATATGTATCCACTTAACTTTAAAATCTTCCTTTACATCAACTCTCATAATAAAAGACAGAACCTGGACCCCAGCTGCTCAAAGCCTCATGTCTTGCCATTAATTCTCATCTCTATACTTCATGAACAAGAAAGAGAGAAATACCCTCAGATCAAAGTCTAATTAGGAGGCCCCAACTGTGTTCTCTTAATCACTGAAAAATTAACTTAGCACTATATCATTGCCTCAAATAACCTTAAAGATGGCATTTGTATTACGGGATTTCTACATACTTCAACAAAATATCTATATTTTTAAAAGAAAAAATGATATAACTAATTTAAAAAATACACTGCAACTACAGAAAATATGATTTACTTTTTATATTCCTGTGAGGCAGGACTATTTCTCAAAATATATAAAGTGAAGAAAAACACTGAATGACTGTATAATATACGAATCAAATTAAGATTTTCATTAAGGAGGTTGAGTGAGCAAGTACAAACAAATTCCTGAATCCTAAATGATACAGTTCCCATATTTAATGTCTGAAGAGAAAGTCAAAGACAGAGGTAAATTCAAATCACAGGTTGCTTTTCCAACATCAACAGAGTAAACTTAGACTGCATAAAATGGGATACAAGAGGAGATTAGCCACTCCTGAATGCCTGGTGACAGCAGGGAAACATAACGATAGCTCATTGATTTATCTTCCGTCAACTACCTGCCAGAGTCAAAATATTAGGGCTTCAAGTTACAAAATCAAAACCAGCTCAGAACAGCCAGAATTGATACAACAGTAATGAAGAGCAGTAGGGAAGTGCTGCACTGTTCGAAGCTGTACATCAGTCATTTCTGTCAGTGTTTGATGGAAACTGAAAATCCTGCATCAGTGTAATACATTCTCTCGAAGAATACTGGCAACCCAGACTATTACTGGCCACGAGTAAAGATATGCTGAATGCTAAGAGCTCTCACTGACTTCAGAAACATTTGTGATCAGTCAGCACTCTTAAAAGACAGAAAGTTAGATGCAAACTACTAGATCTGATAGACTAATTGCTGTGTAACTAATATTTTAACATACTAGTTAAGATTTGTGATGTTAAATTTAAGGCTCAAAGTACATTTGTGCTCCCTGTAGCATAATAGCCCATCATCCTACCAACTTTTTGTAGATGGCCCTAATTTTCATTTATTAGAATAAATAAGAAATTAAGCATGTAACAAGTTTTATATTCAATCATTATTGTTTTTTTATAATCCTATATCCCATCCCTCTTCTTCCTCTGTATTCTCTTTTTCCATCATCTCACTTGTTAGCATGCCAAATTGCAAACTCACCTCCAAAGGGATCAATTTTGCTTGTAAATTCCAATTCTTTGCAGTACTAAATGAAATCTAGCTGTTGCTCCTTTTACTTAAATCAGTGATAAAGAACCCTGAGAGAAAGAACAACGAAGCCCGAGAGAAAGAACAATGAAGAATGAACCCAGAGAAAAGAACCCAAGAGCTTAAGAAAACAAAGCTGCATTGTAACCTGAGGCCTTCCAAGAAACATGGTTCAAAAAAAACCACCCTTGAACACTAAGATGGAAAATATACAAAAATATACAAAATATACACCCAATACACAATACTGACTCTTCTTTGGAACTAGGTAAAGGGAATTGCACATGTAAACATGAACAGGATGTGAAGCCCAGCAGATGTGCCATCCTTTTTGTAAAGCAGGTGAAACATTAGACAGTGGAAGAGGTATGCAGCTGTGTTCCAGAAGAGTTCAAAGATGGTACACGATGGCATGGTTGTAAACACGCTGTGGGCAGTTAGAGCTATAACTCTTCTTTTCCTGGTTACTGTTACTTACCTGAAAAGTTTGCCTTATGCCTCATGACACACATACTATTGGCTTTTCACTGTTGTAAGGGCACTGTATCCACAAGAGCCTTCTTATTTGTCAAGCACAGTGTCAGTTCCAATTTTATGCACCTTTTCCATGCCCCCCCAACCCTTTCCATTCAAAACCACATAAAGATAGATTTTTGTTTGTTTGGGTTGGGGTTTTTTGTTGTTGTTGTTTTTGTGGGTTTGTTTTTTTTTCTATTTGGTTGTTTTCTTTAATTCCCATTTCATTGCTCTGCATTTCTGTTCTGCTCCCACTTGTCTGGCCCATATGACTGGAACACCAAATGGGCATGGAGATGCTAGGATGAAGCTGATGAAGGATGCCTGTTCTGTATACTCAGACAATTTACCACAGATGACAGAAATCTAAAATTTTGCATTCAACACCTCAGGCTGATCATTTGTGAAACACAGTCATTGCCCAGATTTTCTTCCTTTTTACATACATATGCACACCAACCGCACAGTCATGAATATTCAAGTGCTATTCAAGTGTACCAATGCTGATCCAAATACTGCACTACAGGAACATAAAATTTTTTAAGCTTTTATTAGAAATACTTAATAGCTTTTACCTTACCTATCTTAAATGCAAAGCTACCCCATAATTAACCTCTGTCCACATCTATACCAAAAGGACTTATGTGAAAATGATGTTGTTACAGACTGTATGTATTTATGGTATGTTAGAGACAAGAAGGCCCCCTGCATTAATAAAAAGACAAGCCTGTTGATTGTCCATTTTAAGTTCTGGCCTTGTATTATACAGCACAACTTAGAAATAATTGTATCTAATTATCAACAACTCTCAACTGATGGAAGGACAAAGAACAGTACTTTACCTGACCTACACATCTCAGTTTAGAAACATAAGCTGATGTAATTTGACAGCTACAGTCACTCCTTCAAGTGTGTATTGCCACCATTTATTACAGACTAAGTGCCAACCTTGTTTGACCTACTCAAATGCTAAACTGGCAGAAACCAACCTGGTCACATTTATTTACCTGCAGATTTAGTACACAAACAGGGCAGCACAGCATCTGGTAAGACACACGAAATACCAATAAGAGCATCAGGGCCAGAAAAAAACAAGTAGTCATGAAACTGCCTATCTTTGAATCTCAGTGTCGTACTTTTACATCCATGACCAGTCAATGGCAAGATAAAAATCCCAAGCCTCTCATTTGACTATAAGACTTCTACTTACGGTCTTCAAACATATTCAACTTTCCAATTCACTGATTCTACCGATTACTTAATACGGAGAACACTTTAAGCATCGTGATAATTAAAGTGTAAAAGCGTAAGCTATTAAGATTAAAAAAAAGAAAAAAAAAAGAATGCTGCTTAAGAATAGTTTGCACAGGCAGACAGAAACTTCTGACAGTTTTTAGCAATAAAAGTAATATCTGATTTACCCAATGATATGGCAATTTACCAACTGCCCAAGGCAAATTATTTTCAAAATATTATTGCAGTATTTAGGCCACCAAAATATTGAAAGAATTTTTTTTTTCTTCTACAGAAAACTGAAATTAGTTTGAGCTAGCCTATTTGTGGTGTGATCTCTCCTGCACAGCCCTGTCTTTTCTCCACATACATCAATACAGATACCAGTGGTGAGCTTTTCTCTCCATGGTTCAAGAATAAAACTTTTTAACTCCAGAAAAATATTCTTACTAGTAATTAGTGCTAACTTAAAATAACTGAGAGATGTGAATTGTTACTCAATAGTTCATTTGCTACTTGAATTCACGTCTCAGCAATAACACTTTCAGCTTTTTTAATCCAATCTTTTCCTTAGATAAAACAGAAGTGATGGACATGCAGGAAGTGAAAAATCAAACTGTTTAGGAGTAGAACCTGAACCATGAAAAGGAAAAAAAAAGTTTGTAGAAAAAAAGCACTGTTAAAACAGATTTTCATAAAGAATAAAGATAGTATTAAAGTGAGAACTTTATCTGCAACTGTTCCTGAACTGCATATTGATGAAGGCTCCAAATACGTCAGACAAGAATTCACTGGCTTCCAGTAAAATCAAACACATAGCTAAATATTTTAGAATCAGATCTTGCTACAAATTGCCCATACTCTCTGACCTTGGTGAATCCTTCCCTCCCACTAGCTGGTGAAAGTATATACAAGTAATATGCAGTGCTATATTTTTCAGCATTAGTTATACCAGAAGTGGAATTCATCCCTCTACCATCTGCCTCTACCTTCTACCTTGTCTCTTCAGACTAAGTTTACCTTAATTTTGTGGCACACTAACCATTTGATACTTACAAGCTGCACAAAACCGGATAACAAGTGGGAAAGAGCCACTGTCACTTTTTGCTGGCAGTACCTGTAAGAAACCTTGTCCCTGATACACAAGGGGCCCCAAGGAAAGGCCTTTGGAGGGCTACAAATGCTTCAATTCAGCTGACATCACAACAGCAATTCAAACATCCCTCTGCCAGAATATTATGTCCCTTTCTCTCTAGAGAGCAGGCTCCATCCTCTCTTATTGGGCCGAGTTGGAACCCAGCGGGAACGCAACCGGAGACAGAACGTTAAGGGGGGGCAGAGAGGCTCCCAAACCTCAGGCGGCCGGAGACAGCGTAAGGCAAAACCACAAACATTCAGAAACGGGGCCCGAGGAGCGCCCGGGCCTGACACCGCCCGTAAGGCTTATTGCCCGCCGCGCCCCGGACGGTCGTCCCGAGCCTGCCGGGCTCCGGCAAGGGACACGGCTCCGGCTCCGGACGCCGCACGGCGGCTGCACCGCCCACCTCAGCGCTCCCCGCCTCCTCCCGCTTCGCGCCCCGACTGACCTGCGCCGCCGCCGGGCCCAGGCCACCAGGACTCGGCGGGAGTCCGGGAGCGGCGGGCTCAGCCTCAAGGCTCCCGGCGAAGGGCTGCGCGGATGGGACCTCTTCCGGCTGACCCGGCAACTCGCCCCTGCTGCCGCTCCCAGCCCAGGTCATAGAGACAGCGCATGCTGCTTAGAGCAGCTACAGCAGCAGCGGTGGCATCCGCAGCCGGTAACCACCTAGCCCGGCTCAGCAGGAAGTGCTCTAGGAGAGCGAGTTGACGCGCTAGGACTCCCGGTACGGCGTGCGCGCGAGGGCGAACCTTGAAGCCATTTAACTGACAGGCCGCAGAGCAAATCATTGGCTTAGTATGAGGATGAGGAGCCACTGAGAGAGGCAGGAGGAGGGGCCGTGGCCGCGCGGCCTGGTGGGAGTGGAGTTGAAGCTTCGCCATTTTCAGCTCGGAAGCGGCTTCTGCTCGCTCGGACCACCCATGTGTCGGTGTCGGTGGGGAGGCTTCCGGCTCGGGGTGGGTCGGCCATTGAGGGTGGATCGGGGACGACGAGGCCGAGCAGCTTGGAGTCGAGGGCAACCTAGCATGTAGCGTGGCCTGCAGGGGCCTGAGGGCTTACACACGAGGCATTTACTGCCATGGCTCACGGGGCTGTGAGAGGAGAAATGGAGCAGACTGAGGAGGAAATGTGGCACCAGCCCAAAAGTACTGTAGGCAGGTATTTCACCAGCAGCTTTACTTCAGTGCTGTTTTGTGAGTGGTTGATGGGTTGGTTACTTGCTTTGGTGATGTTTAAGTCCTCCCTTGTGGGTCCCAAAGTGTTTTAAGTGACTCAGAGGGTGGTGTTTGTGTTAACAAGGCTTAGTTGAGGAAAACTGCATAGGCAAGTAGGCTGTTAGAGTTCTAGAAAGGAAATGAGAGTGGTGGAGCATGGAACAGGTTGCCCAAGGAGGTGGTTGAGGCCCCATCCCTGGAGACATTCAAGGTGGGGCTTGGCAGAGCTCTCAGCAGCCTGCTCTAGTTGAGAAAGTCCCTGCTCTCAGCAGGGGGGTTGGACCAGATGACCTCTAGAGGTCCCTTCCAACCCAGACATTTCTATGTTTCTATGAAATCCAAAGGAGCTCTCTAAATTGTTACTGAATGGGTTAAGAGAATCATTTACTAAACATAAAAATTGAAAGATGAATAGCGATTTACTTATTTCCAAACAATAACTATGTTTAGTTTTGGCATATTCACGAGTACAGAGTCACAAGTGACAGTACAGGTCCCAGTTCTTCAGATACCTTTCTGAAATTATCTGTGCTAAGAACAGTGGTGGGGTTCCATGGTCATGTATTGATGGATTCTATACCATTCTTTTTCCTAACTCCTAGCTATGAAACTGGGGAGCCCTCTGGACTTACAGTGTCACAAAACAGGATGGAGCCCTTTATGAATATTAGGATCCTGAAAGAGCAGTTTTGTTGAATATTTACATCTCATTTTTTCATGATGATCAAGTGTCTTCAAAACAGCTGCCTGACTTTGTTAACAGTGAGTCAATCCTCTTTTGGAGGAACTGTTTGAAGAGTATAAGGATAATTCATGTACCTGATTTTACAAAATGAGGATTAGATCTTTTTATATGAAAACTGCATTATAAGCAGAATGAGGTAACTTCATCTCTTTGAGCTAGGACAGTCCTTTTGTTTCACATAATGACATTGTAGTGGGAAGCTTAGGAGCACTAATAAAGGAAAAGCAATCACCTTCTAATTTTTAGGTAGTCTACCATATATGCCAGGGTACTTAGGGTGATTTTTGCTTTGTTCTTGAAACAAAACTGTGCAATTGTGTTTCTGCTGAGGAGTCAATTTAATTGAATCATGGAAATAATCTTCTATTTATTTTAATTTATTTAGCATTGCAAATTTGAATTACAAACCAATAAAAACACTTCATTGTGCAGGGCATTGCAAAGAGTTATAGCAGCATTTAAACATCTCTTGAAGCGAGACCCTGTGTGACATGAGCCCACTAAAGAAAGGCTGTTGAGGAGCTGCAACACAAGACTGAAGCAATGTCCTTCTTTCTTCGTGGGGTTGATATTGGTGTGACTGTCTCTGCGAGCCGTGCTTTCTAGGTGAGAGGTTTTTTCTCCAACCTCTTGCCTGTGTTTTGACCTGACACTCCGTGAGTTGCTGACCATCTGTGTCTCTCCCAGGAGGTCTCAGAACAAAAACTTGACTAAGCTGTCACTACTGGGAACACTTAACAGACCCTTGAACAGGAAGTGTAACTGGGGAGTGCTGAACAAGCCTCGCATGCAGAGTAAAAGTTTTGGAAGATGAGTTTCAGAATAGTTCATGGCTAACTCTTGGTGAAGCCATCATTCCACATTCACTCCAGTTCCTGAAAGTAAACATAAACAAATAGGGCAAGTTTCTCCTCATTTCTGTACTCATCTGACACTTCCATTTCTTTCTGCTCTGCTCATATGGGGATCTTCTGACCCCCATGTTGCTGAGAAATATTTCCACCAGGACTTGGTGCGGATGAAGACAGCAAATTCATTGCTGATCTTACAGCCTGGATAGCCTTAGCTTTTCTCAAAGCTGGAAAGGAGCATTAAACTGGAAACTCCCTTTTTCACTTTTTAAATACAGATACACAGAATGAAATGGATAGCAAACTAAGGCTACCTTTCTCTTTGAAAAACTTAAACACCCCTTCCTCCTTGCAAGTAGGGCTTGAATTGTTGTGGTTTGCTGCTGATTCAATAATCAAAATCTTATTTGTAGTGTCTTTGTAGCAGACATGCAGAGGTGAGGAATTTAGTCACTGCAGTTAATGTTCTTCCTGAAGCAGAAAACCACAACTAAGGGGTTACAGAATCTGAAGAAGTGGGGAATGGAATAAAGATGAAAAGCTAGAGCATACCTTTGTCCAAGGTTTTCATTTGTGTCTAACCTTCCCTGTCATTTCTCTCTTTCTTTCAGGAGATGATAGAAAAATGTTCTCTCTGGCTATAGAAAAGCACTCTGAAATTTCCATGCCCCTACTTGAAATGTGGTGATGCTTTTAAAGCAAACATTTTCCATGGCCTTAACTGCTCACAGGTCTGTCCTGAACCGAACGTAGCCACTGTGCATACCTAGTAAGTAGTGTTCATAAACATTTTTATAATGTTTGACCTTAAGAGTGACCTGAAGATTAATGGATATGTTGTATCGGTTTTAATGGGTCTCTTCTCCCTTGGATGCACACATGTGACTCCCATTAGCCTTAATGGGAGTTCTATGTGTGCCTAGAGGTTAGACAGGATCTCTAAAGGTGCTGTTATGCTTTGTTGTATTAACGATGTCATAATTGCTGAGGTGCTGCACCTTTGCATTGAAAGCAAACTAATTAAATCAGCCTAGTGTAAGTTGCTATACTCGCATAGCCTGGCAGGTATGTGTGTTTTCCTGTGAGTCCCTCCCTACTTGGACCTAGAGGCCAAATCAAATGTGGAATTTAAATTGTAACTGCAACTTGGCTTCCCTTTTAATTTCCTTTTCTTTCTAATCCAAAATGATTTCATGAATTTGATTCCCAGGAAAGGTGATTGTGCTGATACAAAAGGATCTGAATGCAGTGTTTTATTTTATCATTAAAGTGTGTGTTGAGAAAAGGGACTGAATTGGTTCTTATTTTTGATGTTCCAAATCATGCACTTTGAAAAAGGCAGTTAGGTCTAGAGAATTAACATGAAGCTTGATGTTGAATTTTAATTATGGCTTTGTTGCTCATTTCTTCCAAGTGCCTTTAGACAAAGCACTTCACCTTTCTTTGATTTCCCAATATGTAAAATACCTGCTTGCTTCTTAATGCTGTAGATATAAATTAATATCTGTTCTAGGCTTTGAAATTCTAAGATTGGTACAACCAACTGTATTCTGCCAGCATAATCATGACAGCACAGGAGGAGAAAAAAAATCATAGTAGCTATTTATTAGGCCCAGCAGAAGCCATGGTGGAGGTGCAGATCTGTTGAGAGCTGATTCCCTTCCATAATTTATGATGTATGAAGGCAGTGCACTGGTGCTGAAAAGTCTTTGGTATGGCTTTTGGTGGAAGAGGCTGCACAGTAGGCAAATGTACATTTGTATAAACATGAGACATATTTATCAATCAAAATACTGATTAGAATTTGACTGTCACTGTGAAATTTTGTGTGCTGTGTTCCATGAGTATTTCCATACATTTGAAAATCAACCATGGTGCAGGTTTCTTTGTACATATCTTTTGGGAAAGAATGAATCTTTATATTCTGGAGGAAAAGGAGGGTTTATGTGGTAAACTACACCTTAAAAGTTGGTTGATTGTTGGTTTTTGTTTTGTTTTTCCCTGTGTTGTTTTTTAGTTTGTTTGGTTTTGTATTTTATTTTGTCAGATTAAGGTATTATATAAACTCAATTTCATGATTTGGTTTTGCTATTCGTGAAGTAACAAAACTTGCATTTTTTCTGTTGTTTATTTATTTTTAATTTTAATATATAATTATTTCATTTTGCCTTTATGTGGTTCTTAGTCTCTAATAGAAAGCAGGAGATTTCCGCTGAGACTGTGATGGTAATGTCTTTAGCTCTGTAATCTAAAACAACCTGGAAGAATCTTGTGAATGGTTTTGTAAACATACATCTTTGTGTTTCACTGCAGTGTATAAAATATATGGTGTACTTCTGCCTTACATGAATTTCAATTTCCTTGTTTATTTAGAAATTTAGAAGGAAAGAATAATGGAGAAATAATCCCAAAGAAGAAATAATTATTCTTACCACTGTTACATTAAGCCTATGTAGAGTATTGTTTAAGAAAGTTGAAAATGAAAACAGAATTTAGCTCATTTCATTTTTTATATGTTTACTTATCCATAAAAAAAAGAAGGAATAGGTCTGTTATGTAGCCCTGGCAAACTGCATACCTTTAATTTACAGGATTTAGAAGTTTTTTTCTATGTACTTGAGGTTTTTTGTCCTAAATTTTGCTTTGATGGCATATGGTAAATTCCCAGAGACAGGGATTGTGTCCTATGGGTTTTTACAGTGTCAAGAATCTCCCTTCTCAGGAAGGAAGTGTATACTGTGGAAAAATAAACCCCAATCCTATTCTATTTTTGCTATAATTTGCAGATGAGTTTTCTAAGCAGAATAAGCAGCATCTTAAAATTGATTTAGACCTTTTTTTTTTTTTTTTTTTTTTCTGGTATAACTATACCTATATTATTTTTGACAGTGTAATAGTTGACTGAGAGTGATTTATTCTATCCCCCATATTTTATGTGTGATTGAAAACTGGAGCAGCTTGCCCAGACAGGCTGTGGAGTCTCCATCCCTGGAGACAGTTAAAACTCAACTGGACACAGCTCTCTCTCACAACCTGCTGTGAGTGAGAGGGAGGTTGGACAAGGCAACCTCAGGAGTTCCTTTCCAACCTCAACCATTCTTTGATTCTGCAATTTGTGTAGTAATCCTCCCAAGCCATTTTCATTGAAGACCAGCTTTCAAATTCCAGTTCAAATATTTAAAATTATAATTGAGATGGGGTATATTTTGATTAAAAAGCACATAAACAGAAGTAGTTAGAATAACTTTTATTTGCCTCATTAAGTGTTGTAAGGCTGAACAATTGAATATATACAATCCACTGTGCTGAGGAAATTACAAGGTTCTCAGAATGGAAAGATAGTATACGGTCCATATTGGTACTGTGTACAGTACCAATATGCAAGCTGCCTATTTTTTTAGCCTCATTTGTCATACTAAGTAAATATTGCAATAAATGTTAACTGAATTAATTACCTACGTTGCTAATTTTTACGTGCAAAGTCTTGATCACCTTATGAATTACTTTTTTTTGCAAAGTATCCATAGTTTTAACATGAATGAAATAGACCTTAGAAGAGATTTTATTGTGATATAATAGTTAAATTTTAACTGAGTCATGAAAATATCATGTGGTTTACTGGAAAGTTAAGGTGTTGAAGCTGAAAATAAAAGCAAGGAGTTCTTTGAGTTATAGCTTGGTTTTGAAAATTACTGTTAAATAGTTCTCTACATAATTTAGCTCTGACTCTGCTATATTGAGGTTTACTGTAGCCACCTGTTTACCTCAGTTCTGTAGAAAGGTAGCTGGGCTGATAAAGTATGAGCTTGAATTTTAGACTCTGTTTCATCATCCTGAGCCTTCACTAACCATTGTAAGCTTTAGTGTTTGGAAAACTGGGACGATTTAGGCATGGGCACCCTTGGCTTTTGGCTGTAAGTATTACTGAAACAGTGGAAGTAGAAAAGAGATTGGTGATACCATCTCAGTAGCAATTTGTTTGAACTTGCCCCAAGTGGAAAAAAAGCGATTGGTGATATCATCTCAGTAGCAATTTGTTTGAACTTGCCCCCAAGAGCTCTTGAGGATTTTAGAAACTTGTCAATCATTAGGGAGTATTCCATAAAGCTGTTGTGCTTGCCAAGTGTATTAAAAGTCGCTGATTGTACCTGTGAAAAATGTCTGCTATGTTGCATATTTCCAAGTCATTGTAAAGGTTTCTAATAACTTGCCCTAAATTAATGATTCTGATATGGAATTGATATAGAATTTAAAAAAAAAAGAAAAAAAAGGAAAAAAAAAAAAGAAAACCTAACATTTTGGATGGTTATATTTGTCAGTGGTCTACGGAGAGGTTGATTTGATGTGCTTTCTCTAGCTTGTGTTGAACCTGGGTACAGAAATTAGTACAGTAGTACAAAAATGGCAGATGTCAAGGTGTTCGTTGGCTAAAAAGGGCCAGAGCTTATCTTACTGTTTTGGGGGTTTTTTTTAATAATAAAATTGAAATTCCATCTGTCCTTTTTGTTTGTGTTCAGTTTTGCAGTGGGACAAGTAACAGAATCCAACGCTACATTCTTTTCTGAGTTAATAGTTTGTCCCATTCAGTTCATTCTGCAGCTAATGTCATAGAAAAATGCTGTAGAAATTCAGTACTCTTTAAATCAGTTTTCATAAGCAACCATTATCTATGGCTGGTATAAAGACTCCAATCTGCTTCTGAATGAAGGTAATATTTGTTTGGTTTTTTAAGGTACATATTAATAATTATTTCCCCACTGATAGACTTTTCAAATTATGTTTTATTTACATGAAAGGAGATTATAACCTGGGATAGAGGTAATTTTCCTTCTTAGTAGCTAGAGTAGTTCTCTCTCTCTTTGAACTCAGTTTTTGGGATTTCCTGCTCCAGAATCTTTAGTTGGGAATGGGCTGGGCCTCAGTCAGTGGGTGATGAACAATTGTATTACACATGACCCGTCTGTATATTCTATTATTCCAATTGTTGTTATTAGTAGTATAATTGTATCTTATTTCAATTATTAAACTGTTCTTATCTTGACCAATGAGGTTTACTTTTTTTTTTTCCTAATTCTCCCCATCCCCCTGGGAGGAAGGAGGAGTGAGTGAGCAGATGCATGGTGCAAAGTTGCTGGCTGGGGCTAAACCATGACAGGCATGCTATGAAAAAAAAAAATCATATGTACTTATGCATGCAAAATCATCTATGTTTAGCAGATGCCTAAGAGCAAAGGAACTGGTTTTGAGAGGAAACCTGTGTTATATTCTGATATCAACAGCAACTTAGATCACGTTGGTATCACATCAGAATAATGTTTTACAGCCTCTGCCAATTTAAAAATCAAATTGATGCTACATTTGTATAGAACAACACATTTGACTGACAGAAAAGGCTGTTATAGATGGATGTGATGTTCTCTCCTTGTATAACAAGGGGTTTGACTGACAGTTTAACAATAGTACACTTTCAATCCCATATATTCTAAATTATTACAGTACAAAACATTTTTGTGCTTGCTGTATATAGATAACATGTATACTTTTTGTGTAATAACATTCAAGAAGAGAGGGTTTCTTTTATGTCTTAAGGATGATGACGATTAATGAAGGCTCTGTCTGACACTTACAGCCAGTGTCAAGGATTTCTCTTGTGGTGCATAGAAACGTAAAAACTATTGGGGTGCTTAGCTCCCAGGGAAGGATCAGCATAACTGTTGACACACACTATACAGAGGATGAAATAAATCTCCTTGGAAAGCAATAGAAATATTTCTTAATCTGAAGAGTGCCCTTTCTGTTTTATAATCCCTCTATTCAGCTTCGCATTGCTGTAAAATACAGTTTTAATCTGAAAAGTAACTTTTTAAAACAGTACCTATTAAAGCAACAAATTTGCTTTCTGGGCTTTGCAGTCAACATTTCTCTGCTTTGAGATCTAAGATTCTTCAGAACAAAAACTGTCTACCTTTTTTATCTCTAGCTATTCATATTTGGGGCTCTCCTTTTCTTTTGAGAACATCTTTTGGTAAGTATTCTTCTCACTTTAAGATTTCTGCTTTAAATTTTCTGCATTTTATGTCCCTTTAGATCTTCACATCACTACGGATACTAGCTTGATACTCAGAGCACAGGTGTTTTCTACTTTGTGTAGGTTTGCACAAGAGCAGGGACACTACAGGGTGTCTGCATCATATTTGATGCTACATTATATCTGATGATCATCCAAAGATCAACATTAAGATCTCAACTTCCTTGTAAACTTCAGTTCAGTATTGCATGCAGCTAAGGAAGAAGGCACGTTCTTCTATGACCCTCCCAATGAAAAATAATATAAAGGAAAGAAAAAAAAAAAAGAAAAAAATGTCTGAATTAATCAAAACAGGGTCTCCCTCTTATCCTTCTGATTATCTTGACTGGGAAAACATGATAAATGCAAAGATTGTTTTTACAATATTGTTTGATTTGTATTTTTTTATTTGGCTTATTGCAAAGGATATTTTTCTTAAATGACGTTGTATTGGGTAATGAAATTAACTAGATTAATTTTTTTCACATTATTATGTATGATCAGAGGGATCTTGGCATCTCAGGTTTATTCAATAAGATTTTATTTTTCTGTGAAAGGACAAATTCAGTATACACTTTATCCAACAACAGGATTATTTCTTGGTTTAGGGCAGTGGTGATGATATTTCCCGCAAAGCAGTAAAAAGATCTCTAAAAAATATTTACCCTATTAGTGGTGGTGCCAACTCAACTTTTTGTCAGTTTTAGACATAATACCAGTGTTTCTCCAGAAGTGATTTATGACATGAAGAAAGTGTTAAAAGTAATTTTAGAAATAGTATTATCCAGTTAGAAGATAATCATGCAGAAAAAGACCTGTAGTTTTATCAGTATAAACTGCTAAGTTTGTAAGCGAATCCATGTAAAAAAAATTCCTTAGTATGGAATTATATTGATCTTCCCATAGTTCATTGTGCTAATTCAAACCTCTACTTAATTTCAGAGAGTACTAATGATAATCATCTGTAGAGAGGCCAGCTTCTAGGGGTTGTTAAAGCACAGGCTTTGCTGACCACTGAAGGCTGTTGAGATTCTTAGCTCAGATTGAGTTCTCACTTCTGAGCAGGATGTATTATATTGATACAGAGTTGCACTCTACCTCCTCTCAGCTGACCTCATCTGTCTATCTCTTGTTTAACACAGCTTTTCTTTCCCCTGGCATCTTTCCTCATCTTGCTTAACCCACATCCTCACCTTACTTTCTCTCCTGACTTTGCTCATTGTCCTTCATGAGCAAATACAGGTCTAAAACTGTCTCATCTTATTTTTTCCCCCTTCTGCTGTTCTGCTGGTTTTTTGGTTTGATTTTTTTTCCCCCCTCTGACCTATTGTATCATTGTTCCAGAAGCAATTGTCTAATCTACCTAATTGTCTTTGGTCTTTCTTTCCTCTTTTATGCTTCTCTCATCTGTGAACTCTCAGTGCTCAATTAGTGAAGGAACAAAAGGCATAGAAGGAAATGTTCCCTTGCTGTCTAGTCTTGTCTTTGGCATTATAACAGACTGGAACAGAGGCAACTACAAAGGGCTGGATTAGATCCTTCATCTCCAGCTTGGAGAATACTCAGTAGGGATTTCTTTTTATAATTTTTTTTTTAAAGAGACTTTTGCTTTTGGAATGAGCTTTCTGCTGAGCATATGCAAAATATAATTTACAGAGATTCACAAAGGTGGGAGAATTTCATCAGGGTTCATGAAAGCACAGTATTGAGATGTCCCATATGCATTTTTCAAACCTTAGTGTTAAATTGTGATGAGGTTGACACTTTTAAGCAAAACATTTTCTTGCTATTAATAAGGACAAAGTATTTCTGATGTACTTCAGTTTTGAAGTGGACACAACATTTTCCATGATATCCATATGTGTAATCCTTTCCCTGGCTTGACAAAAATAAAAAGTATGGTCTAGGACAATCATAAAAACATGCCATGCAAATAGTAATGATTTGTCACCTGGGGAGCTGAAATACCAGGCTTTAGAACTGGGCAAAGTCTGATGTCATTAAACATTTACTGTACAACGAACACCACTTATAAATACGTGCAAGATAAATGTATACACATCTGTCAAGTTACCTTATTTTTCTAATTTAAAAAAATAAATAAAAAAATCTTCTTAGATGAAACTTTTCCTCTCAGAATAAAGACCTTATTCTCAAGTCTCATAGATAATATTTAATTTGCAAGATAGTGTAATGAAAATATGTTAATAGCTTTTTCAATGAGTTAATAGCTTTCAAGTTCATACTAATTAGTTTGTTAAAATATTCTGCCGGCAAAATATTTCTTTTTTTTTTTTTTTTTTTTACCAGGAAAGTTAAATATGTAGCACAGTCTTATAGGGACTATCTTGCCAATAGTAAGGGCAGAGTGAAAAGTAGTATCAGAATTGTTAGGAAAAAAAATAATTAGCAAGTGACTGATGAAGGAAGCTGCCATAATTGGCATCAAAGATAACTTTTTGTCATTTTACAACAAAGGATCTTTCAGAGAAAGTAAAGCATTCTTGGGAACAAGGATGTGAATCATAGAATGGTCAGGGTTGGAAGTGACCTCTGGAGATCATTGAGTCCAACCCCTCTGCTAGAACAGGATCACCCAGGGCAGGCCACACAAGAATGTGTCCAGGTGGGTTTGGACAGTCTCTAGAGAAGGGGATGTACTCAGTAGGGAGGGCGACTGTGGGCAAACCACAGCAGGGCAGGGACACACTGCTTTTCCCACCATTTTAATCTTGTTTGGTACAGACTAGAGCCAGTTTTGACTGGCATATGGCAGTTCATGACCTTCTCCCATATAGTTCACCATTGCAGCACCTGCTTCTTAAAGCATATACAAAATACGCTCGTGTACAGCTAAGTAAAACAAGATAAATGAATAGATCACGTAACATGTACCCCTTTTTTTTCCCCATACAAAACTATGGAGAATAAAGGAGAGCACTAACTTTTCCTCTGATGTTTTTTTCACAGAAAGCAAGGTATTTGCATTATCATTCATGGGACAAATGAGATGCTGGCTACGAAGGAAGAATTTTTTCTTAGGCATCTAGTAAGAGTGATACTTTTAGAGCAATAATAGATAGGAAAGACCAGTAGAGAAATTGTATTTGAGGTCCTTATGTCCTCTTATATTATTAATTAGTAGTAGTTCTTTCTTACAGTATAGCTGTTACAATTTCTAAGTAAGCAATTAACTGTACTCATTCAGTAAAAAAAAAAAAAAATTAGATTTAAATTTGGTTCATGCTCCCTAGGAATATAAAGATATAATCAATATGTGCATTTTCTTGTTAAAATTCCAGCTTTCTGTTCATTCAGACTTCTCTCAAATGGCTCAATCTTTTTCTGACTAACATAATGCTTCAGAAAATGTCCTCGCCCTCTCTTGACAGCGGCTCATTTTTACATTTGTTATAATAGGTTAGGTCACTTTGCTTTTTTTATTTTTACCCTAAATAGCATTTTTCGTCTCGTTATGGAAAGTAATTTCCTGGATCCATACTTAGTTGAAAGTACTTCTTTTTGTTGATCAGCATAAGGTTTCAGCATTTTTTCAGTGAATTAATCTTCCAGCATAGCTCTTTATTATCAGTTTCCTCTGAAATCTGGTTTGGTCAAACATGATACTGTTTTAGCTCACTTGTAGGAAATTTATAGAATCCAGTGTGGTATAGAACCTCAATTTTAAATGTATTCTTATAATAATTATTTATTATTTACTTAAAATGCTATTGGTATTTGGCAAAGGAGACAAAATCCTGTTCACAGGTTCAAAAGGATGGAGCTGTAGAAAATTATAAATATTATATTTTCACTGTGAGTTAGAAGTAATTTCAGTTCTTCCATTCTTTGTGGCACCCACGAGTTTATGGAAGGAGTTGAATGAGGCAAAGAAGCTTGTACAGCAAACAGGGTTAGAATTGTACAAGGAGTTAAAATTTGTCTTGGTAAGCTTCCAAAAGCTATTCCCTAAAGGAAACTGTGTTGTTAGTGTGTTACAGAACCTTTAACCTGTAGTTCAGTCTAAATTCTAATAAAAGTAAGAAACTTGCCCTTTTCCTCAGCAGGTCCTTGGGGCTACATTTTAAACATTTTGATTCAGTTTAGTTGTTTTTACTTCAATGCATATTAACTTACATGGGCATGCTTATTATGACAATTAGGAAAAAAAAAAGTGATGAAATAATGTTGAAAGATGAGGAACAAATGAGTATTTTCACTCATGGTAAATGCCAACATTTTGAACAAGGTGATCCCTTTTTAATGTTACAGGCTTACTTTTTCTTTTCAATTCATGTACAAATAAAACTATTTCAATTCAGTATAAATGATCTAAGTAATCAAAATAGAGTTTTGCTTCAAACAGCTAAATATTTTGAAAGAATCCCATGTAGAAATTGCTCACTCCAATGATATGTTTTTGAAAGCAGGCTAGATAACTAATGGAAGATAATTCTTCCAGCTTTATAGTTGCTTGTTATTCTCCTCCTGTGTACACTGTATATTTTTTTGCCCATATGTTTCTCCATAAGCTTTTAGTTTACAGATTCTCAAAAATATTTGCTAAATTGGATTAATATTATCTTCCTCAGCCCACTATGACTTAGGGAAACTAGAAAGCTGATTTAACTAAAGCAGTTTAAGAAAAGAGTTAATTAAAACTTGCAGAAACCTAGAGATTTCTGATAGTAGGCTCTTGCGTCTGATAGAAGGCTTAGCAGATTAATGCATGGTAGGTGAAGTTAGGCAGATTTAGATAAGATTTAATTTTATAGTCAGGGTACTTAACCAGTGGAACAAATGGTATAGGAATATGATGGGCTCTTTAGAGCCTGAAGTCTATTAAATTGGAATTGGAGGTCATTTAATACAATAAACTGTTGCTTTAGCAAGAGTTTATATATTTAATTTGGAATTGTATAATTTTGTTGTCTGCATTATTCAGGAGGTCAGCACAGATGATCAGAATGTTTTTCATAGCCTTAGGCTCCATAAATATACAACTTGGGCTCTTAACCATGTGAGAAAGAGCAAAATGCTGGATTAGCAAGGAAGGTGAAGGAAGACCACGGTAGACATGAACATGAATGATACTGTGACAGAAGACAATCAGTTTTATTAGGTATCTTTTATTAGACATTTATTTATTTAATAGGTAGCTATTTACAATAATTTATTAGGTATCTCCACCGAATGAAGTTCCTTAGGTATGTCACTCAATTAACTAAGGCAAGGAACATGTTCACATTGAAAACAGGAGGTGGGAGAGGATTTCAAAAGCATATCTGCACCTTGCAATGCAAAAGTAATTAGCCTATGCACAGCATGCTTCTAATGAAGTGATTCTGTTAGTAGGACTGAAGCTACTAGTCTTTATTCTTTATGGTATTTTAATGTGTCATGTAGATATACAAGCTGATTTAGTGCCAGTTTAGTCATCTCTAATATTAACACTGCATTTCATGGCCTTGGTGTGCCCTTGGAGTTGCAGTTGGCTTTCTTGGAAGGATTTTATTTTTAAGGAATTTCTCCTGTTTGTGCAAGGAATGCATGTCAGTTAAATGTATAATGCATTTTGATTTCTTTTGGAGCAACTGCTTTAATATATTGCTAGGCAATTCTTGCTTTGAACTAGAGTTCATTACTCTACATAGTTATTACGTAGTTTCTTAATGGATGTTTTTCATAGAATCATAGAGTGGTTTGGGTTGGAAGGGATGTTTAAAGGTCATCTAGTTCAACCCCCCTGCAGTGAGCAGGGACATCTTTAACTAGGCCAGGTTGCTGGGAGCCCCATCCAACCTGATCTGGAACATTTCCAGGGATGGGGCTTCTTCCACTTCTCTGGGCAACCTGGGCTGGGGTCTCATCATCCCCACTGTAAAAAAAAATCTTGTTCTATCTAGTCTAAATCTACCTACTTTCTGTTAAAAACCATTACCCCTTGTCTTGCTGTAACAGGCCCTGCTAAAAAGATTGTCCTTGTCTTTCTTATAGGCCCCCTTTAAGTGCTGAAAGATCACTGTAAGTTCCCCCAGAGCCTTTTCTTCTCCAAGCTGAACAACCCCAACTCTCTCAGCCTTTCTTCACAGGAGAGCTGCTCCATCCCTCTGCTAATTTTTGTAGTACTCCTCTGGATCTGCTCCAGCATGTTCGTCTTTCTTGTGATAAGTACACCTGTCCATGCCATGAGCAGCCACTTTCTCCAGGAGAATGCTGCTGGAAATTGTGTCAAAGGCTTTACTAAAGTCAAGGTAGACAATATCCACATCCTTTCCCTCATTCACTAACTGGGTCACCTTATCATAGAAGGAGATCAGGTAAGTTGAACAGGACCTGCCTTTCATAAACCCATGCTGACTGGGCCTGACCGCCTGGTTTTTCTGTATGTGCCATGTGATGGCACTCAAGATAATCTGCTCCAGAGAGGAGGAGGCTGAAAGGAGACCTCATCACTCTCTACAACTACCTGAAGGGAGGTTGTAGTGAGGTGGGTGTCAGTCTCTTCTCCCAGGTAACATCCTTGTAGTCCTCATGAGTAGTTGACCCCTTCTTTCAAAGGTCATAAACTCTCCTTTTTTTTTTTTTTTTTTCCTGAGTTCCAGACCAAGCTTTCTGTTCAGCCAGGCCAGCTGTCTTCCCTACTGGCTTGTCTGTTGCCACTTGGGGATGACCTGCTCCTGTGTCTTTATAATTTTCTTCTTGAAGAATGTGCAGCCTTCCTGGACTGCTTTGACCTTCAGGAGGGCCTCCCATGGGACTCTGTCAATCAGGGTCCTAAACAGGTCAAAGTCTGCCCTCCAGAAATCCAGGGTGGCATTTCTGCTGACCCCTCCTTCCTTCTCCAAGAACTGAAAACTCTTATCATTTTGTGATTACTATGCCCAAGATGGCCTGCAACCATCACATCACTCACAAGTCATTCTCAATTCACAAAGAGGCCCAGCAGGGAGCCTACCCTAGTTGACTCACGCACCAGCTGTCTCAGGAAGTGAGCTCCCACACGCTACAGGAACTTTGAGACAATTTCCTCTCTGCTGTGTTCTATTTACATCAGACATTTGGTAAGCTGAAGTCCCCCATGAGAATAAGGACTAGCGACTGAGAATTCTCCCAGTTGCTTATAGAATCTGCTTCTTCATCTTGGTTGAATGGTCCAGACCATTCAGACCACCATGATATCTGCCTTGTTGACCTTCCCCTTGTTTCTTAGCCACATACAACCCTGTTATCATCATCATTAAGCTCTAGACAATCAAACCAGTCCATAACAAACAGGGCTACCCCTCTGCCTCTTCTTGCTTGCCTAGCCCTTCTGAAGACTTTGTAGCCTTGTTTAATGGAAACTGACTCATGATCAAAACCCCCCCAAAATCTGTTGGTGACACCAGGCTCGGAGCCAGGTATTGATCTGCCGGCTCTTCCTGTTTCTTCCCTCATCAATCCCTGCAACTGTAAAGACAGGGAGAACGCTTCTCATGCTCCTGATCCTCCGTTGTCCCAAGGCCCTGAAATCTCTCTCGATTGCCTTCAGGCTTCTCGTTGCAACTTCATCACTGCCTTCTTAAAAAATCAATAATGAATAATAATCTAAGGACCGTACCACAGTAGGAAGCTTTGTGTTCACCTATTCAACCCAGGTCCCAGGGAGGCAGCAGACATCTCTAAGTGGGTCTGGTCTGCGTACTGGGCCTTCTTTTCCCTTCAGAAGGGAGTCTCCTGTGACAATAACCTGTCATGCAAGTATAGAATACTGATATCCTGGGCAAAATAGTTGTGTCACACGTGTGGTCTTTTCATCTGCAGGAAAGAGTCCTGCTGTAAACTGCAGGACCGTTTTTTGTAACAACATGGAAAACAGTTTTAAGGGTATAATTTCATAGCTAGCTTAAAGCTTTGGTTGCTATCTTTCCCTTCTACACATTAAGACAGAGAAGCTTGCTTATCTGGCTAAAAGTCCAGGAAAATGAAAATCAGTATTTTTCATGTGCACACATGATAGCTGGGGCAGCACAAGGACTTTCTGGAATGCCTTCTAGAATGTGAGGATTGTAGTGGCTTTAAGACAGCACATCTTTGATCAGTTTAAATCTAGCATATGTTAGATCTAATCAGTATGTCCTCTCCTACAGAGTTTATCCTTTTTGATTTTGAGAAAAATACCCAACTAGCTACTACTTGCAATATGTGCCTCTGGATTCATGTTATTCTTCACTTAGCCAAATATTTTGTTGTAAGTTACTTTCAACCATGGCCTTGCAAATCCTCTGTGCCCCTGTTTATACGTGGGACAAAAGTGGTGATTATAACTTGTGTAATTATATGACAAATAAAACACAGTATTATGTGTATGTCTCCTGCCTCTCAAATGTATTGAGATGTGAGAAACTTGTGTGTATTTGCTTTCCATATAGAAAACTTGGAGCAATAGAGTTAATGTCCCCTACTGTGCACATCAGCGAATACATTTCTTTCAGATACTGTGGTTGTTGAGAGTCTTAGAAGGATTCCTGCACTTGACTAAATCAAGTAACCCTTGGAACAGACTGCTCAGGGAGTGGAGTCACCATACCTGGAGGTGTTTAAAAACCAAGTAGACATAGCACTTGAGGCCATGGTCTAGTGGATAGAGAGATGTTAGGATGAAGGTTGGACTTGATGATCCTAGAGGTCCTTTCCAACCATAATGATTCTATGATTCTGTTCTATGATTTCTAGGAGAACCAGTCTCCATTCTTCATATCTTGTACTTAAAATCAGTAGGTAGAAGACCTGCTCATTGTTACTCATGCCAAATATTGCCCCGTATACTTGTGACCTTCCTCTCCACCTTTGACTAATACACCCAGCACCCTTTTGATATTGTTTATCTTTGTACCTTTTCTGAATTGAGGGTGAAAGAGAGAAAAATCTCTAAAGTATTTGTCTATATTCCTCCTCACTTCCCCCCCCCCACCACTTTTTTTACCCTGTCAGCTTACTAGGAAAGTGTTAAGTTCCATGTGAATGGATGTGAAATAGCCCAGCATCCACAAATCATTTGGTTGCACCTTGCAGCTCCCACCCTGGAGGCTGGAGCATACTTGAACCTGGTTCCTCTGCTTCATCCTCATAACCTGCATCTATCAACATTCTCAGGCATGCAGTGGTATTACTTATGTAATTTAGATTTTGATCTAGTTGAATATTTCTGTTATTAAGAAATGGGCTAAAAAAGAGAGATCTTTTTATATATTTCTATTAAATGATCATCTTTTGCATCTATCTGCTGAATTGTTTTTTCTCTTGCAAGAATTTTCCCAACACATCTTTTTCATAAGTACACTGTGCACATAGTCATGGCTGGTTTCTCTTCATCTTGGTATCTTTTTCCAAAGATGGAATTTGATAGGTCTACTTTTTGTTGGATGAACATGAAAACAAAACTAGAATTTCTTTTGTTTACAGGGACTGGTAGGATTTTCAGTAATGATTCCTTAGGATACATAAGCATGCATGACTTAGAAAGTAATTAATAAAGCATGTTTTGACAGGTTTTGCTTACTGGTGCTGAAGTTGTTGACGGCCAGTGGTTGCTGTAAAGGTTAAAATATTTACTTTAATATGATTTGGTGAAGCAATCCATAGAGTAATTTCTCTAAGTTTCAATTTTAGCTGAGTTTGGGATTTGTTTTGTTTTGGGTTTTTTAAAATAAATATTTTTTTTTGACTATGCATTAGTATTGAGAGATGAAAAGCAGAAAAAAAATATGACCTTTCACTGTTGCAAGCATAAATATTTATAATTTTCTTCAATGTTATTTATTATATTTGAAAAGGATTAAGTGAATAGTAATATTGAACACCTATAATATGTGGCTGTTTGACCTATGGTGAACTGTAATTGTTCTTTCTTAGTTAAAACACCTCCCCATTGTAGGGATTTCCATGGTAAATGCAGCCAGATTAAAGTAGACCAGCACTTCCCTACCATCTGGGAAAGGTGGTGCCCTTTCAGGAGGGCTCGATTGGAGTGATAGGAAGCACAGAGCAGGGAAATGATACTGCTAATGAGCTTATGTCTTTGGTAGTATGGAAGTAATTCTGCTGCATCCCTCCCCCACCCAGATCAGCAGTAAGAGAGAGCTCTTCTTGTCAATAACAAACAATAAATTGTTTGTGTGGGTTATTATCAAATAATCTGTGGTCCTGCATCAGGTTTCTGCTATAAAGCTAATATGCAAATATAAACCCAAAAGATGATTCTTCCTCAGAAGTGCTCAAAGGGAAGAGCAACAAAAGGCAAATGCTTCACCTGCATCATGGTGCTTCACCTTCAGAATTAATTTACGTTCAACTTGCCCGTGCAGTTGGATTGCTCCATAGTTTACCTTTGGTTATTATCTTCTGTGAAGCCCTAGTGATGGAAAGGCTGATGCCACCAGCATTATACATCTACTTTGCATCAGTTGTTGAAGTTTGATATATTGTCAAGAAAGACATCAGCCCAAAACTAGGTGTGGGCTGAATGAATCACTTTGAGGAAGGCAGTCTGCTCTTACCTGTTTCTTTGTTGTTTACTCCTCAGTTGGGGACGGGACTAGATATTTACAGTGTGCACAGAGTACAGTTGAACTTTATAAATCAAATGTTGTTGGGACTCAGTGAATTTATTGTGCCTGTGCAGATTGACTGCTGTGTGTGTATTTGTGTAGAAGTGCAGGCACTGGGACTCAAACCTGGGGGAAGGCAGGATGTCAGCTGAATTCCAACTTGCCACTTGCATCTTGTTCTGGGAGAATATTACTCTTCAACACACTCAACTACAACATCAAGCAGAATTTTTTTCTGCCCGTGACTGACTGTTCTTAGAGGCACCTTCTCCTCAGTGCCATTGGTTTACTCCTCTGCAGATGTCTGTCTGTCTCTAGCAGTCCATCTATAATTTAACGGGAATCCTGAGCTTGTCCTCTTTGGGTCTGAAATTTGCAAAGACCATTGAGCTCCTCAGCCCCAACACTTAACAGCACAGCTTGTCTTTGAAAACTTTTTACTTACACGTGGTATGCTGTAAGTGTTAACACACTGTTAGACCATACAGTTTTTATTGACTGACGTTGCCTCCAGTATAGTGCAATCCTCAAAGAAAAGTTAAAAAAAAAAAAAAAATCCATAAAAAACCCCCTCATCAGTCATGAAAAATTACTCTTCATAGTTAAAACTCCTAACCCTATGTGTGCCCCTTAGTCCACTGCCTTTTTTCTCATGTGGTGATCTACTTTCCAGACGGGCCATTTTGCATGCACATGCAGGGGTGCAGCTGCTTAGTTCGCAGTTGTCTGAGCTTGGCACTTGACTGCTGCCTGCTGAACCCTTGACTCTTATTTGATCGGGTATGAACTTCCTGTGAGTTGGATTTCTGTTGAATTTTTAAAAATGCTTTCTGGAAAGAAAATACATTTGTCTGTAGTCAGGGCAGTATGATAGAGAAGGGATTTTGTGTCAGGAAATTCCATGAGAAATCTGTTAATCTGTGTAGCAGTTTTTATCTAATATGGGGAATTGAATTGTATAATTTGAACGTATCAAAACAGGTAAACAAAGTTAGACTAAGCCACTTATTCAACGTATATATATATCTCCAGAAATGTGGGGGTTTTCATATAGCAGATACATATCACAGATTTGAGGGAATTATCTGTCATAAGAAGTATCCAGTTTTTGTGTGGTAGTAGTTGTGGATTTTTGGAAGTCACACGGAACAACTTTTATAAGAGAAGCAGGTACCTGAAGAATGATCAGAGTAACTTTGTAACTAAATGTGTAAACACACGTTTACTTAGAAAATATCTGTTGTGCTTTTAGAGGTTTATTACTCTGTAGCTGTTCATGACACCCTCCTCTACTGAGATAGGATAAATGAATTTATAAGTGCTTCAAGTTCATTTCAGCACAGACTGAAACAGGTTCACATACAGGAATATTAAACATCAGTAATATTAAGCAGCTACTGTTTTTTCCATGTATTTTTCTTCCTTATCTGAGGGCCCTCAAATTAACTGTGTTCTGCTGATTATCAAACCAGTATCTTTTCTTGCGATTTTAAACTTTATTCCTAGTGTATTTTATTTAGATAGTTTTGGATTGGGAATTGAATACCAACCACACTAGGAAGAGGAAAAATCAAATCCTACTGCTCAGAACAGGTAGTAAAATGAGGGCAATATGTGCCAAACCTTGCTTCTAGATTTCACCTGAAATGATCCATCCTCTCTAACTTTTCCTAGATTGTGACACAGCAGACATACGTAAGATGATTTAGAATTCTGTATAAGTTCTAGAGGATATAAATGGGAAAATATGAAGTGGAGAGAACAGGAAGAAATATAAAGCTGCTAATGATTTAGTAAAGGAAGACAACAGGTTACGCTGAAAGGTCAATTGTCAGACTGTAAGTACATCAATTAGTAGAATTCACCAAGGATTGTCCTTTGGTGAATTTTGTTTTTAATAATTTGGTGAATTATTTTTGTATGAAGAAGTAGATGGTTCCTAAAATTTTGTGTTCTGGTAGCACATATGTGTATTATATGATGAGATTCTCAGGAGTGTAGATTGTTTATCATATATAAAGCAAAAACTCCAAACTCTGTGACTTTAACTCAACTGACTTTCAGTAAAGTTATGAAATGTTGTAAGCGTTCAATTGTTGTTAACATCCTGACAATAAGACAAAAGTAAAGTTACAATGTTGAGTGAAATATTACAAAATGGTACTTGTTTTAACTGAGTTGAAGGTTGTGACTTAAAAATCAACATATTGAAGTATTTGAAAAATCATATGTGACCACTGAAATAAAGGGCATGTTATAATACATAAGCCCAAGGGACTCATTTTGGGACTTGTCTTGATTGTGGCATTTCTTTGTTCATAGTCCTGCACACTTTCCTTGTAACAAACAGACTTCTGTGGAATTTTTATAAAATTGTCCAGTATTCATTACTGCATTTTAGTTTTGTGTAAAAAACATCCAGAGCTATGCTGTCTATATTGTAGTTCCTGTTCTGTGCTATCTTCTAGGTCAGGTTAAATTTTTTTCTACTGCTTATTAAAGTCAAGCAGAAAAAATTGTTGATGTGTCTGTACCAAATTCTGGTATGGACAGATTAAGTACAAATAAGTAAGATAAAATAGCCCCAGATCCTACTAAAAGATATGATAGTGGTTGATAAAGTCCTTGGGAATTGCAATAGATACAAATAAAGTCTCTGGTCTTGGAAATGATCAACGGAAGGTAGGAAATCTTCTTTTGGTTATATTTCTTCTATTGTTCTGGTATGGACAATTACCATGTCAAAGGACTTAACCAACTGCTTTAAAATGTCATTAATTTTCTTAAATTAAATGTATCACAGGAAATAGCTCCAGTGCTTAATTTCAGAAGCTTGGATAATATACTGTGGACCTATCTTGGGACAAGCAGTCCTCTAACATTTTGTTTGCCCTTGAGATTTAGAAGGAATCATATCTATAGTGTTCATAATAAGTAGCAATTTAACCAAGTTCAAATTAGATGTGAACAAATGGATTAACAAGCACCTCATTAAAATTTTAATTTCCATTTCATTTATCACTTTTAATAGAATCAACTCTGTTTCAGGGTGGGGAAAGATTCATTTCCAAGTATGGTGTTAATTTCACTTGTTTTTATCAATAGCTTGCTTTTTTTTTTTCTATAAAGTATACTTTGTGTAGTTTCAAAATATCTGACCTGCACATAAAACTAATGGATGTTTAAAGAAGGAGGAAAATCTAGATTGATTTAATGCATGTTTTTTAAAGTACTGAACTTTACAGTACTGTTGTTTGCAGTGTTTTCTTCCATGTGCTAATGTGTCCTTACTTGTAATGATTTTAAGAATAAATGCATTTAAAATAAACACATATTGGGGAGTTATTTCAATAATTTCACTGAAAAAAATCAGTGTAAATTTCAGAAGTAAATTCTGACTTTTAAACTTCATATTCAGATTGCAACTTCAAAGCAATATTTTCAAGTACTTTAAATTCCTTGGATAGTGTAGCATGAACATGCAGAATTTTCATAATTTAATGTTTTATTTCAAATAAAACTATTCTAAAACTCTAACTTGAATATGTCTATTACTGAAGAATGATTTTAGAGAAAAATGTGTGTCTTAAAAATCTATTTCGTTAAGATATTTATTTTCAAGGGAAAAATAAGTTATAGGAATATAAGAATTGAAGGTCCTGTATTCAGTAATGATGTGTTCCAGGTGCCAGTTTTTTCATTACAGAAAGCTTTTTCTACAGGCATGTTTTTCCCCAGATATTTGCTTCATGGTCTTTTTAATTTTGCACTGACATGTATTATACTGAGCACTGAGAGAAACAGAAGAATTATTTAGGGCCCTTTTCTACATAGCTCCAAGATGAATGTCAAATTCTTAAGTCTCTACCAAATAATTTAGAAAGAGATCCAAATCACTTGAAATTTTTACTCAGCTTATGGGAAAGCAAATAGTTTTCACTGTAATGGCAGGCTGTGTGCTTGAGAGCTAGATTCTTCTGCTAGATTCTTTTATGTGTTTGAACCTCTGTTTGTCAAAAGAATAAGTAGAATCCTTTTTTTTTTTTTTTTTTTTTTTTCCCTCCTTCTCCTTTCATTTTTTTTGTGGAGGGTTTGTTTGTCTCTCCCCTGGTGTTCCATGTTTTTTT
>JANIJG010012581.1:29900-63622 GCA_024611175.1 Megaceryle torquata
CGAGGCTGTTGCCTTGACAGCTTATCTTGTCTGATAGATTCTTTTTTGCGTTTGCTTCTCTGTTTTTCAAAAAAATAAGTAGAATCTTTTTTTTTTTTTTTTTTTTTTCCCCTCCCTCTCCATTCTTTTTGTTCTTGAGAGTTATGTTTTGTCTCACCCTGGGTTTACGCTCTGTGTAATTATATCTCTGGTATAAAGATGTCTAACTTCATGTACCTTGATGTCACCCCAGGTCCACAAATTCATTTATATAGTACAGATGCAGAGCTAATTTATAATAGATGCCACTTTGTAAATCATATCTTGCTGTACTATTTTATTAAGTAATGTTTTGACAGCTTCTAATCAAACTTCTCTTTCTAACTTGTGGGAGACAAAAGAATATGTCAAGGCACTAAAAGGTACTTTGAGTTATGAAGGTAAATTAATTCTAGTAATTGCTATGAAGGTAGAAGATTGAAGTACAGGCTAAGGTTAGTAAAGATATTAGTAAAGATAATTCAGACATTTTATTTATATATATTTTTTCTGTTTCCATCAGGATTTACATCTCCCAGAATGCCTGTTTTGCATGGATTTCAACTAGTGGACTGAATGTAACTGAAGACCAGGCACATCACTGCAAGAGTACAAATAACTTCTGCTGCTTTTCCAGAAGCTGCACTTTCCTCTGTAAAGTGAAGTCACAGTTTAATGAAAAGATGTCATGGGGGGAAGAAGAAGAAAAAAACCAGATAAGGCCAAAATGAAGAAAATAACAAGGAAAAGCCTCTTAAGCTTTTTTTTTTAATGTGGGGGAAAAAAAAAAATCATCTATCTTTTAAGGAAATATCTGTCTTTTACCAAACAGCAGATGCAGTGAATAAGCATTTCTGTTCTTAGTATATCTGCTCTCTGAAATACTCATACCTAAGATGATGAGGAAATCTTGTCATCAAAGGCAAATCTCTAACACTGACAGATTTTTTCTTTTTTTTTTTTTTTTATGTCCTTGTGGTTGAAAGATTCAGAGCACTTTTCTTTTTGTATCTTTTTAGTGTCTTCATCAAAATGTCTAAGGTACACAGATGAATGCTTACAAAAGTCTAACTGGTCTCTGGAGGACTATGATGGCTTGCACATTTGTGATGTTATTTGACAGATTATACATTAGGCCATTTCAGGCATTCTCAAGTAAGTAGACAATCCCAAACCATGGTGCAAAGTGGTCTTTAGTAAAAATACTACTGAAAAGATTTCTTCTTTCTTAAGTGAATGAATGGCAATAATATTTATGTAGAAATGCTTTTCTGATGCTGTTATGACTTAAATCTTTAGATTTTGTGATTGATCGTGTAGATCAGTTTCAAATTTAAAGATTGTCATAGAATCTTGTAATAATTCATTTTAAAAGGGATTTCAGGAGACCAACTCCCTGCCTAAAGGAGGCGTTACCCAGTATGGTCTTGAAAACCCCCAAGAATGGAGTCTGCATAATCTGGGCAACCTGTTCTGGGTCTTGTGTCCTTTAGGGTGAAATTTCCCTATATACACTCACAGCCTTTCTTGCTTCAGTTTAAATGGCCATTGTGTGTCACAGGGTACATGCTTTGAGCCCTGGCCATCTTCGTGGCGTCTGTAAAGATCGTGAGGGACTATTTAGGGAGTGCAGTGATAGGATGAGGGGTAGTGGCTTCAAATTGAAAGGGGGCAGATTAAATTAAGCTATAAGGAAGAAATTCTTTACTGTGAAGTTGGTGAGACACTCGGAACAGGTTGCCTAGGGAAGTTGTGGGTGCCCCCTCCCTGGAAGTGTTCAAGACCAGGTTAGATGGGGCTCTGAGCAACCTGATCTAGTGGAAGATGTCCCTGTCCATGGCAAGGGGGTTGGAACGAGATGATCTTTAAGGTCTCTTCCAACCCAAACCACTCTATGATTCTGTGATTCCGTAATTAGAGTTTTTTCCACATACATTTTTACTATTATAATGCTGTATTGCAATGCAGAATTGATTCTACTAGAGAAGGTATTAGAATGTTGAGTCTGTCACTGTCTTTTTTTTTTCCTGTCATTCAGATGGTATAGTCAAAGCAGGTGGTTCCTTAGATCATCTGACTGCAAGCTGGATGAGAGTTACTATGTGTGGCTCAGCCCAGATTAAATGAACTGTTGGCTGACTAGTGGAGCTGTTCAGAGGAGGTGGCTGACATAAAAGCGACTCATGCCATAGTACACTGATATGATTCAAAACCGTTTCTTTTTGAGGTATTTCTTATTCATACTTCCTGTCTCATATTTGTTAAACCCAAAATACAATTTTTCATTTGTATTTTGAGTGGCTTTCAACATGTTACCTCAGTATTGTCATGGTAGAAGAGAGCAGTAGTCTTTGATTTGTTATTGTTGAAGCCACTGATACGTTGAAAAACAGATACAGTCTCTGTAAACCTTCCAACATCACTGGTGCTTGCTACAGGCTTTGTGCCCATGAGAAGTGGCTTCTCTGATTACCTGTCCTGTATCCCTGCAATTTTCAAGGCTGGATATATTGACAAAAAAACCCTTCAAGAATACTGGTCTTAAATCCAACTGTACAAGTTTGTGGTTTCTTTTCTCTTGTGTTTGTTTTTTTTTTTTTTTTTTTGTTGTTTTTTTTTTGGTTTTTTTTCTGCCTGTGGTCTTTCTCAGTCTAAGAAGACTGAGAAAGCACATTTACTTTTTACTGCCTTACAACTCTTGGCAGCCAGGGTAGTGGGGAATTACTGATAAACACAGAGGAGAAGACCTTTCACATTAGAAATTTTTTTAATTCCATAGAAAATGTTAAAAGAAATGTGAAGAGCTTAAAAAGGGGCTTTAACAACTTGTTACTGGCTAAATTGTGTGGCTATTAGGATTTAGTTGTTTGGGACTGCTCTGCTACTTTCAGATTGGCTATGTTTGTGTTGTTCAAAGAATACCAGTGAACATAATCACAGAAATGAAATACATTCCATATTCCATATCATATTCCAATATACTCTTTGTATATTAATGTAATTAAAACATGGGGAAACTTTAAGTCTTTTTAACAGGGTTTGCAGTCCACTTGAGCTACACTTTGTCCCCTGTACCAGGGCAAGATCTTACACTTTTCCTATGGAAACTGTGCCAGTAATCAGAATAGAATTGTATATCTGTTGGGTGAAGTAGTACAAGAAATGTAACAGACGAGGAAAATCAAATCCATTGTAAGAAACTTAATTCACATTTTTGTTTCATTTAAAAATGTGCTATATTAAAAATGTTAGTACAAAAAGCATTGTTTCATACATGTTTTGAGTTAGGGATTTAACAAAATATATGTTACTGCTGATTTACCTTCAGGATATAAGTATGATGAAGTGTATGGATGTAATCAGTCATGTATTTAGTGAAATGTATGGCAAATATATTAGAACAGAAATTTTTTTTTTACCACTTATTCTATAGCTTGTGATTTTGTCGTTATTCATGTTCCTGTGATATCAGTTGGACTGTAGAAGTCCAATCTTCATTTGCTATTACAAATATTTAAACTTCATGGAAGAGCTTATTAAAATTCTGTTGTGTGAAATTCCATATTATATTACTAATTTGCTCTCTGTCATTTTATTTTCTATAAAAGCAGTATTCTACTGTCTAGTCTAACAGCTTGTGACTTAATCATTAGATTTATACTTTCTGTCCATAGAGTGTTGAAAGGTTGGTGGAATCAAAAACCATTGCCTTTGGCCGTCCATTATGAGTCACAGACCTGTGCTCCATTGTTGAAAGCAACTATTAGAAAGTCTAAGATCTATTCCTTTCAAAGTTGCAATGATTATTTTGTTTTGCTTGTAATCAGTGGAGTTAAATCGCCCAAGAATTTGGACCTTCTAAGCAATTTGCTGAAACAGCAAGTGATCTGACTGGCCTTAGACACCTGTTTTGCCAGCTCTTCGAAGAAAAGATGTTAAGACAGGAAATGTCAGGGCAACAGGCATAAAAAATTGTGTATTTCTTTAACTATAAAGAATGTCAGCATTTGAAATGCTTTGTAATATCAATCACTAAACATCATTTGTAATTGCAGTCAATTACTAGAAATGCAATTCACTAGTAAGTTATTTCCTATATGGCTATTTCCTGAAATAAAAAAAAAAAAACAGGGAGGAAAAAAAAAAAAAAGATGGTAAAACAAGGTAAGAAGAAGGATTTGTTAAGAGTTTATTAAGGACTTGATGGAACTCTTTGCTGCCACTGGTCGTCATGTTACTATATCAGTTTTAATATCCCTACTGTATATACTCAGAAGTAATATCTGGATACTGCCTCTAAGTATAGCCTCTAAAGAACATTTTGCCAAAGTGTAGAGTTTGATGCTTTCCTCTTGGAATATGTGGCTTGTACACCATTTACACCTAAGACCAGCATTGAATGTACTAACTTAAGTACATTGACCCTTGCACTTCAAGCTTCTGGGCACTTATGGTTTATAGTCTTAACTGTCCGGGGATCTTATAACAGTTAAAGCAAAGAAGATGCCAGCTTTGCAGTGGAGTTTCATCAGCATCGATAAAAGGCATGAGAGTGCTATAGATCAGTGGTAAACCTTAGAAACATCTACATACAATTCCCTGCCCCAATCTCTGCCAAGTGCAAAAAGGCTTTGGGTGCTATTCAGTATCTTTGTCTGCTTCAGAATTATTTATTTATTTATTTATTTTCCTCCAGTTCAGTCATCTCATTAGAGTGATAAGACTTTGTGAGAATCTCTCTAAAAACAAAAACACTTCAAAACCAAACCAACAAAAAACCTCCTCTCAGAACTCTTTTTCCTGGTGGAAACACTCGGATTTGTCATGTTGAAAGTAAGATTTCTGCTTTCTAGGGGAATGTCTGACAAATGCAGCTATCTCATCTAACTTTGAGGTTAGTCCTCTTTTAAGCATAGAGGTGAGCCAGATGACCTAAAAATGTCCCTCCCAACCTACAGTATGAGAGGCAAATCCAGACTACTGTTATGCTGTGTACCCTTATTGTTCTGTGTAGGTAGAACTACGCTGTTCTTAATACTTCATTCATTTAGGTGGGCACCATGATTTCTTAGTGACATTATTTTATGTAGAATACTGCTTTTGCACAGCTTACCAAAAGGAAATGCATATTGGTTAGAGGATTTATCAGTCTAAACTGCTCATATTTTTTCCAGTTTCCCCATGCTCTCTTAAATCTGTTAGACTGGTAATTTTAGTAGAATATTTAGAAATAAAAGCTCTAGCATTTATATATGAAGTGAGAATTAAAACCAATGCATAAATTTTCAACTTGGGAATCAAATTAGATGAAGATTGAAGCCTTGTAAGAAAGTCAGTCAGAGAATCTGAAGATACAGCTTTTGGTTACTGGTGAGGACAGTATCTGCAGAAGTCACTTATCACTGATAAAGATTAGAAGCTGCTAAATGTATGTGGTCCTCCTAGAACGAGCAGAGTTCAGTATGATCAAGATATTTTTATGAAATAAAAATGCATTTTTATACTGAAAAGCTTTTGCTTCTTGAGTGAAGTTCTAATCTGAATAGTAGTAAATTCAGTTTTTCCTGTATCCATCAAATTTCAGGATCTGCAGACTGGGCTGTGTGTTAGTTATAGCTTCTACCTGTAGAAATCTTTAAAGAGCTTCATGAAAATTGAGATCTTTTCCAGTTTCTTTTAAAAAATATAACAAATGAAAAAAATTCTTTGTGCATTTAATAAATAATGACCTAAATGTGATATATACATGTGACATGTAGGTCTCTAATCTTGTATTCACTGAACGTATTCTGGTATAGCGAAGCGAATGATATGAAAAGTATTCCAAAGTAATCATTGTAAACTAGAACACGAGGAATATAATAATTTTGGTAGATCTAGGGCTTGTCCTTCACAGTCTTAATTGTTGTGCACCATGTAGATATTATTCTGCTGTAACAAAGTATAACTGCCATGATTTTGATTGACATCTCAGATGTTATTGTAAGATACAAAGGAGATGATGTAGGTGACAGGGACCTTGGAAAAAATCAACAGAAAAAATAGTAGAGTATTGAGAGACTTTAAGGACAGTAGAGTATTTAACTACTTAAAGCTCAAGTTGAAAATTTTATTTTAAAACTTTGAAATCTGCAGTTTCTGTAGAAATCTGTAGTAAAATGAAACTTCTCTGGTGGATGTTACTTCCTACTCTTTATACTGCTAAACAACTGTGGCAGGGCTGACTTCTACCACTAGCACAATTTTGCATGTGAAATATCCCAGACCACAAAGAAAGTAGTTCCCCAGTAGAGAAATATTCCTTGATCTGCTTTGATACACTTGGAAACCTCATTTCCTTCTTGTAATATTCTGTAATATTTTCTGAGAGAGTTCCACAGACATTGTCTGCGTTGCTTGAACCTTGATTTAATAGCATAGAGTTTAAGGAGTATATAGTGAACAATTGCATTACTGACAATAAGAATTGAGTTTACAGCTAGGAATCAAGTCTCATGAAAAAAAGCTTTATGAAAGGTATTAAATGGAAGGAATATAATGAAATAAAATTAGTATGCTTATGCAAATGACCTAGCTATGACTTCATAATTTGTATGGTATTCAGTTTGGCATGTTTACACTTGTTAATGACTTCCTTTATGAGTGATAATTGATCTTGCTCATTATCATATTAAATCCTTGATCATATGCCATTAGTTGGGAATGTAATAAATGGTCTGTTTGATTTTTAGTGTAATGAACTAATTAGACTAATTAAAATCAATATATGTGCCAATATTAGACTTTGAATCCAAATGCTGATGCTGTCTGCTGGCTAAAAATCAGCAACTCAGTAAAAAAGTGGCCTAATACTGATTTATGAGCACTTGATGAACACGAGGTAGAATAAATTGCTTGTAGTGGTAGAAGCAGCATTAGTGAAGTACAAGATACTAAGTGCATTGCAAGGTCAGCAGTAAGGGCACACTTACATATGTAGTTACGTGGCACCATTAAACCTTCCTGCTTGATTAGATCATTCTTCAGAAATTATTCAGTTCAAATATTGTAAAGTGCCATTGATCTGTATTTATAAATACAATCTTCTAGCTAAGTGTCTGGATGTACACACAATTTGTGTATGTTAGCACATGTTGCAAATTTGACATTTTGCATGGCACTTTTATTTTTCTAGTAACCTATGAGAGTACTGAGTAGGTTGCACTTTCAAATTGAGTAATGTACTGTTACTACAATGTAATTTTTCAACCATGGTATCAATTCACTTTTATGTTTATGAGGAATTGTCTTTATAAACCCTAATGGAAATGGGGACACATCCTGTAATGACCTTTTGGAGAAGAAGGAACTGGCTACTGGAAAGGGCGGTGGAATGTTATTGCAGAATCCACTATCTTGTTAGTATAAGCAGCAAAAACTTAGTGGTAAACCTTTTGGCTCCAAGAAGAGATTAGAAAAAAATCAGATGATTGGGGAGAAGTATGTCCCATTCTTATTTTTAATGGAAATACTTCTTGAAGAAGAATTTTTATATGTTAAAGTTTTTAAAGTAAATCAATATATTTTATTAATATCCAAAAAAATATTAATTTTTTTTAAAGGCCTGCCTAGGTGCTTTATCATTTCCTTGTGGAGCCTTATAATTTCCTTGTGGAGCCTTATAATTTCTTTGTGGAGCATGTGCTATTTTCAAAATATAGTCCATCTATTAATGAGAAGCACTGGACAAAACAGAGCTTTATTTTGCCAGTCTTCCACTAATTATTTTCTGGTAAATATATGTTTATTTTGTCTGCTTGCTATTATTATTTTAGTTCTATTTTGGTGGGACACAGGCATTCAGAATTAGTGGGGTTCCCATTCTTTACTCCCACCTTTCCCACCAGACATATAAATGCACAGTTCAAGCTGTGCATCAGAGGATAATTTAGTACATTGTTTCTCATACATTAAGGGTACCTTTTTATATCCCAGATTTGTCAGTGTCCCAATCAGTAAAGCAGAATAAATACACCTAATTTCTAACTAAATACTACTAAGGCGAAGTACCAAAACTTGTTAATGTAAATAAGGTGATATGAGGAAACATAGCTCAGAATCTTCTGGATCTCAGGCCTAAATTTAATCCATGAGATCACGTGGCTTTTGAGGAAGGACCTCTTCCACTTAAGTCACTCAAAGTGTGAGTCTTCACTCTAAATTTCAGGCTTTGTAGGAATAATCCCTTAATCATCTGACCTGATTTTGATGATGAATATTTTAAAATAGTGGTGACTTATTAATAAGGATTTCAGAAAGGCATGATTTGAAATAGGCATCAACTCTAATTTAAACAAGTACTTGAAGAAAATCTACAGCATTAATGTAGACTTAAAGTGATAGTAGCCATTGAAATTTCATATTTTTTCTTGAGCTTACAGACAGCAGACAAGAACTTGTGTTCAAAATATGTACTCATGTACTGTACAGTGAGAATAAAATCTGTTAAAATGTTTTGCCTTTTTCATGGTTGCTCTTAGTGATTTATTTGAGGCACTTAAGGTTTGAAAATAATTCTTGTGAGTGTTTTTCACTAGATAGTTACTAATTATCAGATTCAGTAAAATCAGTAAATCTTAATGGGAAATGCTTAACTGGTCATCACTGCCCATGCTATTTAAAATTTAGCCTTTGGATGAGGTCTGAACAGAAGCCTGAAAATGATGTGTAGTAATCTAAATACATGGAAGTCTGTATTGATCACAAACTTCATTATGGTAAGAACTATGTACAGTTCTCAGATACAGTGAACAGACATTGTAACAACAGACTATACTTAGGGGAGTAAACACAGCTTGAATCCCAGAGAAGATTCTTTGCTTTGTGCTTGAAGCAGTATACCCTGAGAACATAAATGAGATCCTTTATGTCTGAGATGCATTCACTATGCATATTATCAGCCCTCTGATCCAAAGCACACAACCAATGTCCTTGATTCGGAGAAATGTACTGAATGCCCCGAGGACCTGTGTAGGCTTGAAACATCTGACAGTTGTTTGTGAGGTGGCATGAGTTCAAGTACCTTTCGTAGCAGCAAGGGGCAGGGGAGACACTTCTGCTAGGGCTTTCAAATCAATTTTTTGTCCTTCATTTGCCAAAGTTGAGAAAGCAACTTATTTAAAATGGGGTGTCGCTCCATTAGTATGATAAGTGCTCCACTGCGTCTTTCCTCTTGTATGAGAGAAACAGAGAATAAAAAGAAATCTTCTGTACAGTTCAGCTGAATCTTGGCCAAACAGATTGCAACAGAAATTTAACCCTTGACTTTAGCTTTACTAGACTGGCTGTTATCCAAAACGTATGTATGTAACTGCATTGCTGTTTTTCCTGTTGCAATATTTCCTATCTAATTTTGAACTTGGAACGTTCCTTAAAGTGATTCTGTAGAAAAGAGGTTATTATATTTGATGCTATTTTCTTTGGTTTTTTTGGGTTTTTTTGGTTTGGTTTTGTGTGTGTGTGTGTGTGTGGTTTTTTTGTTTTTTTTTTGTTTTTTTTGGTTTTTTTTTTAACGTGAAAAAAAGAAGAAACATTTCTGAGATTTTTTTTAATCATTGTTACTTTAATTCCTTCTTTCTTTTAGCAGCGTATCTCCTCATCTGTGAAATAGTAGTTCACTGACCTAAATCTTGAACCTTCTGTGAGAATGTTTATGTAGTTACAATAATTTCAGCATTCTTTTTAGTTTTATATGCATGGCATTTTTTGCCCTTGCACAATACTTTTGGAGAAATGAGGGATTTTCAAGGTAAAGATATACTTTAATTCTAATCTTAGAAGCCTTCTTTGCAAGAACTACTTTCCCAAAAATTACTAGGGAAACTGAAGTTATTTGTGCAAACTTTCTAAATTATGGACCTCTTTTTACAGGTATCAGTATAATCTAATTAATAATTTGTAAACCAAATATATTCTAATTGTGTTTGTAATAGTATGTGGTATTTTCTTTTGTATTCAGCCCCTCATGATCATCTGATCATCTTTTTTATGCAAGAACATAAACTTATTGATGAAAAGCTAGATTGAATAAGAAAGTACGTAAGAACAAAATGCATTCTATTCTTAATATTTCTTAAAAAGTATTTGAATTCTGTTTTGATTGCCAAAAGTTACATGATAGCATCTTTTAAAGGAATCCTGAGGAAACTACTCATTCCACTTTTATGCAGCTTTGAAAAACATAAGCGAATTTTTTTGCTGTACAGAAAATTATCTGCCTTCCCACAGTATTTTTCAAACAAAAAAACCCAAAAAAATCATAGAATCATTGAATTGTTACAGTTGAAAAAGACTTTCAAGGTCATTGAGTCCAACCATTAACCTAACGCTGCCAATCCCACCACTAAACCATGTCCCTAAGACCTTCATCTGTATGTCTTTTCAATACCTCCAGGGGTGGTGCCTGGGCAGCCTGTTCCAGGGCTTAACAACACTTTCCGTGGTTAAAGTTTTTCCTAATGTCCAACCTCAACCTCCCAGGCACAAATTTATGCCATTTCCTCTTGTCTTATCACTTGTTGCCTGGGGACAGATACTGACTCCCACCTCACCACAGCTTTCTTTCAGATAGTTGTATGGAGTGATGAGGTTTTTTCCAGACTAACCAACCTGCTCCTCATAAAACTTGTTCTCCAGACCCTTCACCAGCTTCATTACCCTTCTTTAGACATGCTCCAGCACCTCCATGTTTTTCTTGTAGTGAGGAGTCCAAAACAGGATACAGTGCCAGCTACAGGGGCATCATCACTTCCCTTCGCCTGATGGCCACACTATTTCTGATACAGGCCAGGATGCTGTTGGCCTTTTTGGCCACCTGGGCATACTTCTGGCTCATAGCTAGCTGGGTGTTCAGCAACAGCCCCAGGTTCTTTTCCATCGTGCAGCTTTCCAGCCACTCTTGCCCAAGCCTGTAGCATTGCAGGGGTGTGTGTGACCCAAATGCAGAATGTGGCACTTGGCTTTGTTGAACCTCATACCATTGACATTGGCCCATCGATCCAGCCTGCTCAAGTCCCTCAAAGAGCCTTTCTACCCTCAAGCATATCTATGCTCCCACCCAGCTGTGTATCATGAGCAAACTTACTGAGTATGCACTCAATCCCCTCATCCAGATCATTGATAAAGATATTAAACAGAACTGGCCTCAGTACAGAGCCCTGGGGAACACCACTTGCCACCAACTGGACTTGAACTTTATTCACCACCACTCTTGGGGCCGAGCCATTGAAAGCCAATGCATATTTTGCCTCATCAAGGGCAAATCCTGCCTGAGCAATATAGTGGCCTTCTATGATGGAGCAACTACAACAGAGGACATAGGAAGAGGTATGGAGGTTCAATAACGCCAAGCGCATGGTGCTGCACCTGGGTTGGGCAAGCCCCAGTATCAATAGAAGCTGGAGGATGAAGGGACTGAGAGCAGCCCTGTGGAGAAGAACTTGGGGGTATTGGTGGATGAAGAGCTGGACATGAGCCAGCAATGTGTGCTTGCAGCCCAGAAGGCCAACCGTATCCTGGAGTGCTGCATCAAAAGAAGAATGGCCAGCAGGTCAATGAAGGTGTTTCTGCCCCTCCACTCTGCTCTTGTGAGACCTCCCCTGCAATACTGTGTCCAGCTCTGGAGTCCTCAGCACAGGAAAGACGTGCTGGAGCAGGTCCAGAGGAGGGCCACAAAAATTATTAGAGGGCTAGAACCCCTCTCCCATGAGGAAAGGCTGAGAGAATTGGGGTTGTTCAACCTGAAGAAGAGAAGGGTCTGGGGAGACCTAATTGCAGACTTTCAGTACCTAAAGAGGGCCTGTTAGAAAGATGGAGACAGACTTTCTAGCAGGATCTGTTGTGACAGGACAAGGGGTAATGATTTTAAACTGAAAGTGGGTAGATTCAGACTAGATGTAAGAAAGATTTTATACACTGAGGGTGGTGAGAGGCTGGCCCAGGTTGCTCAGAGAGGTGATTGCTGACCCATCCCTGGAACTATTTAAGGTCAGGTTGGCTGGGGCTCTGAGGCAATCTGGTCTAGTAGCAAATGTCCCTGTTCACTGCAGGGGGGTTGGACTAGATGACCTTTAAAGGTTCATTCTATGGACCTCTATGAACATTCCATGATTCATTCTCTGTTTTTCTAAAACCAAAAAAAGATTTAAGTAACCATTTAAGATTAAGATTTAAGATCATGGTTACCAGGATTAGAATCTGGATTCACACCAGAAAATGTGCTGGGATCTTTCATTCACATATTTAGGGTTAAATTGGTTATTCAAGTATTGAATACCTGGACATGGAGAGAACCTGGGTAGATTGGGACTTTGAGGACTTTATCTTGGTTGCTTTGTATCTCACGGTGGTAAAAACACCTCCATGAAATTGCCATAGTTAAGAAAAATAAAGTGTGAAAATTGCTCATGCTACTTAGATTTTACAGTTTACTTCAATAAAGACTTTCATACTCCAGTGTACAAATATCCAGAGTAACACTTTCTAAGCTGATGTATCACCATATAAATTTAAAATATACACTGAATTGAAAAAAAACATATTACAAATTCTAAGGGAATCCTATAGATATGGGGTTTTTTCCCCAGTCTTTTTTTACAATTGTCCAAAATTAGCTTGGAAAACACTTTTATGTTTTTTTCATTTTTGGTATCATTTTTAATTTGCATCTCGCTGCTTGACAGCTCTGCTTGATGGGTACAGTATGACAACAGGTAATAGATACAATAACAGTAAACCAGTGATCATTACTGCTGGGACTGGAAAGCCCCATCATTGCTTTTTTTTTCTTTCTTTTTTTTTTTTTTTCTAGCTCTCCTCAGCTGGAAAGTTTTGACATCTGCTGGTTTGGGATGTAGCTGAACAGCTGTCAGCAGTAGGGTGGCTGCTTTCAGCAGCAGTTGGCGGGATGGCAGGGTGCCAAGCTTGTACCATCTGTGCGCCTGACATTTCATTCTAATTAACAGTAGGGTTAATTGTTCTGGCAGGCTCAAATGTAGTGTCTAACATTACCCAAGGGAAACATGTACAAGTGCAGGAGTGGCAGGGAACTGGGGACAGCGTTGCTAACAAACCTATTGAGGGAGAATGGTTAACAACTCCTGATGATTTTACTAGCTGGCCACATGCAATAAGGCTGAGGTATTTTTTTATTCTGATGAATTATGCCAAGCCTGTAATGATGTAGAAGAAATCAAGCTTTGAAAGGCTGAGACTGCTGCCTTGGGGCAATTGAGAGGGAACAATTTGCATGTTATTACTGCATATTCATACCTAATTGTGTTAGGCTTTGCTAATAGAGCAGAATGACAGTATGAAAAATCGAGCAACTGCTTTATAGCCAACAAAGCTAGTGTTTTTTCCCTACGCTATGAGTGCTGAATGATCATTTAGACACTTAGTTGTTCAATATGACAAGTCTACCATTTGTTAGCTTGACATATAGTAATTTATAAAGGAGTATTCTAATTTTACTTTTAGTTTATTCTCATTTTATACAGTATTCATGGTAGCAATTTGAATGGGGATATTCATAGCTATTGTGAGTGTTGTGATTCATATAAATCTATTTTGTATGAAGGATTTCTATTGTTTTATGATGTATTAATTTTAATGTTTAAGTAGCTTTTTCAGATGTTAATATAACATAAATGAGAAGTTGATGAGAAATTTCTATTATGGTCATGTTGCTACACACCAATTTAGCCCATGTTTTTACATTCCCTTTAAGACCCCTATTTGTAGAGTGTTGGAGTTACAGGTTGGTTTAAGAAATTGTCAAGTAATACCATAGCAGGTCTATAGATTCTAAATCCAAAAATAGTGGGATACTCAATTTAGTCTGAGCTACAGTCCAGCATGTAGGTGTAAATATCTTAAAACATCAGATAGACAGCATTTTTGTTGTACATGTTTATGAAACAGTAGAAAAATAGACCTGCCTTTCCAGGAAAGTTGTACCTCGGTTTCTCTGTAAATCATTAATGGTTTACTCTTCCAAATCGATAGAATCTCATTTCTTATTCCTTTTTTTCATACCGTTCCATGGACATGAATAGTCTATTAGTAAACTAATACTCTAAAAAGAGTCACCATTGATCAGATTAAATTATTAGCAGACTCTGAAAATGTTGAAATTAACTGGCTTAGTTTTTAAAACTACTGAAAAAGTTGATAGTTATACCAGACGTGATAAAAACCTCAGGAAGCTTTTCAATAGCTCTTCAGTAATTTTTGAATCTAAATTACTTGCCCATGTAGCAGTCCTGAAATGAATGGTAAATCAATGGTAAACTTTTCTCAGAGGGAACTACCCTCAATTTGTTATTTTATTGTATTGCTTCATCTCAGAAACAGTGGGTGATACCGTCAGTTCTTTGTGTGCTTTATGTTGGAAAATTAAAAGAATTTTTATTATGCTGGGTGAAACTTGAGATTCAAAACTTCTTTATATTTGCTAATTGTTGACTGATGTATAAATCTGTTTATACAAATGTAATGCGTTCTTCATGGAAGAACACTGTACTGTGGGGAGTTTATACTCAATTTTGCATGTGGTCTGTTGACACATTTGTGCTCCATCTACTTTGTTTATATGCAAAATTTTTGCAACATGTAATAAAATTATGTCAATAATATTTAATTTTATGAGTAGTACTGATACCTTTTATGCAAGGTATTTAAATACTGCAGTCTGTGCCATTAAACATCATCTTCCAGTAGGTCACTACATAATTGAAGTGCTTGCAATAAGGTTACATTATAAAACTGTGGTTATTGGTCAGTTTTGTTTTGTCTTTTATTTTCTTGTTGTTTTTTTAATTTCATTTTGGGGTTTTCGTTTGTTTGTGATTTTGTCATTTGTTTTGTTTTGGGTTTTTTTTTTTACTTTCGATGTAAAACCTTACTGCCAAAACTATTTACTTTTTGGGGTTTTTTTCCCTTTGCAAGGAAATCATGATTTATAAAGAAATCAGATGAAAACATGAAGACTAACACTGAGCCCCAGATATAGTTGCAGCAAGGGACAATGTGACTGCTACAGTAGGAATGACCTTAAAGTCTGATGTGAAAAAGCCATATCACTGGATAGATTTATAATTTTTATCCTTTAAATAGACCAAGTGAACTTAATGCTTTCTTTCCTTTTAAAACCAGACAGACTCAACCAGTTATATTTATCTGGATATTACAAAGAAAGTCACAGAATACATACATAGGAACATCTTTAACAAATCAACATTCTGAAAATGCCTAGAGCTAATGTAATTTATTATGCATGGAAGAAGATGCTAAATATATTGGCCTTCAGCAGAAAATAATAAAATGGTTTGATTAGGTTTAATTTAATTATTGTTGTAAGTGAAAATCCTCTATTCCTGCCTTCTCTGTCCTTCAAAGAATTCCTCATGGAAGAAAAACAGTCAAAAATCCACTTACTGTGTTGCAAAAAAGGCACATCAGTCAAGGCCATTATGAGGTCTTGTCCACTCATTTCCTTGCCTTCCTTCCTTTTTTTTTTTTTCTGAACTGTAATGGCTGACCTTCAGTTCTTCACCATCTGTAGTCTCAGGATAGACCTAATCTGTTGCCTTCCTGGCCTCCTGATGGAAAGCACAGTAGAAAATCTTCCAGGACTTTAGAAGAATGAAAAATTAACAAAATTCAATTAAGATGCAGGTCTTAATTCCCTTCCACTGAGGCTATTCTTGATTTGTAGTCTGGATGTATTTGACTCCTCCTTATCCCTTCCTGCAAGTAGGTGACTCTCCATTATTCTTTTCCCACATCTAGTCCCAAATCTCACAATCATAGGAATTTTGTCATCACTTTCCCTACAGAGCAAATATTTCTAGCCAATACTCTTACTCCTTTTTCTCAGTATCTCATAATATTAATAGGTAATATAGAAATAATAGGTAGATCTTCCTTTCTAAACAGAATCTTTTTGCAGCAGGTTTTTTTTTTTTTTAATATTCCTTTTAGTAGTTTCCTTTTCACAGCATAGAAGTAAATGTGTTTTTTTGTTGTTTTGATGGTTTTTTTGTGTGTGTGTTTTTGTTGTTTTGTTGGGGTTTTTTTGTGTGTGGGGTTTTTTTGTTTGGTTTTGGTTTTTGGGGGGTGTTTTTTGGTTTTGTTTTTTGTTGTTGTTTTTTTGTTTGGTTTGGTTGTTTTGTTTTTTTCCTTTTTTTGTGTGTGATTTAATTAGCTTTCTATCATATACTACTTTCTGTCACAGAGAAGATCCATGTCAGAATGTAAGTCAGGTAACATTTCTTGATAGGAACCACACAAAAATGTTTGCAAAACAGAATTTTTTTTATATTATTATCACTTCAGTTACAGAAAGTATTTGAGACCTTATGCTCCTAAGATTTATTTTTTTAAATTTTTCTTGGATTATACAGACTGTTCTAAGTCTGCCTGAAAGGTGGAAAAAAGACAACATTCAGTGTAATCTTACAAGAAGGCTGTGAAATCTGGGTAGACAGTATTTAGAGTTAGTAGCTATTTCTATATGAATCCTAGTTTCTACTCCACTTCCATTGGAAATTTCTTCCACCCCACTTTGCAGTACATATTCATATATACTCCTATTAATATATAGTTCATGTATATGTAAGGAATTCCAGTGAGCAATTAGGAGACAGAAGTACAAATCAGGGAAAGATGGTTTAGATACATTTTTTATTTATGTATTCTTATCTTTCTTGTCCCTTTCCTTTTTCTGTCTCCTACATACTACCTTTTAAAAACTATATTTCATGCTATGCTGATTTCTAGATATTTCTAAGCTTACTTCTAGATAGTAATTTACTTTGGAAACTTTTGGACTATTGTCTATGTTCCATATCTGGAACTAACCTGTAGCAGTTGCTCTGTCACCAGCCAATGACCCCCTCCCAGCCAAGGAAGGGGATCAGAAAAAGGAGAGGAGACTCACAGGTTGGAATGAAAAAGAGATTTAATGAAGCAGATAACCTAATACCAATGACTGTATAAATAAAGTTATGCTCAGCCCAGTAAATGTACAGTGGTGACTGTAAATGGAAAGGCAGTCCCCAGGAGTGGGAAGAGGAGCAAAGTCAGGAGAAACTTGAGCAAGAGACCCTCCATCTTCAGCAAACTTCCACCTTCCTCCTGAGCATCATGTTTATGGGATAGTATGGGACACACCTGTAGCGAATTTGGTCGGCTGCCCTGGCTGATTCCAAATTGCTAATGCCCTGCAGACTGTGGCAGGTCTGTGATTCTGTACTAGTGAAGCCTGGGCAACTAGGAAAGAAGAAAAGTTGTTGTCTTTATAGCTGTCCTGCCGGACAAGACCTTTTCGGTTTTGTAGACATCTTGCTGCTCTGATTAGTGATGTGTGTCAAACTAAAACTGTCTGTAAGAGATTCTGTTGTGCATGCTGATGGAGGGGAACACAAGAAATACCTGTAAGAACCTGACTACTGATCTCTCAAACTTTGCATGTTGTCCTGGTTTGAGTGAGAACAGAGCTGGTTCTGTTCAGTGATTTTACTTTTCAGCTCCGTTCTTCTAACTGCACTGCCTGAAGTCAGCAGCCTGTTTTCACAGTGTCTGCTGCTAGTAGTGGTAACACCCCATGATTAGAGTTACTACCAAGGGTTGGTGTGCAGACCAAGGCCACTGCTGGATCTTGTGCACCACATTGAGGGGTGCAGGAAAGTGCAAGGCTGCACCTGCAGGGAGGAGCGGACAGGGCAGGTGACCCCAAACTGACCAACGAGGGATTCCAGCCCATGCATGTCATATTTGGTATAAAGCAGAGGGATCTGGAGAGTCTATAGCTTGCTTGCTCACTCGCTTGCTCTCTCTCTGGGGGCTTCTGAGCATTTCTCCCCTCTTGGACTGCTTTGCCAGCTTTGCTCAGCTTGGCTCAGGTCCTCTTTCAGTTCCTTCCTTGGGGCATCCAAGGAGGACTCTGTCCATTCTGCCTTTGATCCTGATCTCTGTGTGTTCCTGAATCCGGTACCAGAATCCAGCTGCTGAACGCAGCTCCCATCTGCTGCTGGGCCCAGTCTGGGACTCCCCCAGTGCCTGCTCTACAACATCAGTGGTGATGGTGATGTAATTACCAGCAGGGGGGTTGGGTTTGATACTGCCTTTGTATATATTTGTTCTTTTAAAAAAAATTTTATTATTATTTTCATTAAAGCTGTTCTAGTTTCCTTTTCTAATCACAAGTCTCTCTCCCTTATTCCTTTTCTCTTCCCCTTTGGGGAGAGAGGGGGGTTAATGGAGAGTGTCTGTTGGTCTAAGGGGCTGCCCTGACCCTAAACCGTGACACATGGTGAGACGATCTGGACAGAGAATGAACAAGGTCTGCCTGAAGGGAGGAGCAGACAATGGCTCCCAATAGTCCGCAGTGGCTCTGCCACCCTCCTTGCAGATAAGTTAATAGGAAGAGCTAAGTTCTGTGTAGGCAGGACAGGGTCTTCTCCCTGCAGCAAGGGGAGGTCTATAGCAGACACCACACCAGAAGGGGCTCATGCAAATTAGCACCACTTCTTTATGCTTCCCATGTAAATTGGGAATGACACCCATATCTGAAGAGTATAAAGGGACTGTAAAATACTGATCTTCGTGTAACTACCACCAAAGAACTCAAGATTTATATGGATCCCATGAGATGTTGCTGGATCCAAGGGTGGGGATATCTTCTGTCATATTCTGTCTACCCCCCTGAATCTTTTCTTTCCTCCTTTTTCTATTCATTTTTCCTTTTTTTCTCCTTAATACTTAGTTGTGCCTTAAAGTACTTGATAAGAAAATAACCTCTATTGCCAAGACACCTTTATATGTACCATTTACTGATTGTTGTTGCAGAAAACCAATGGATTATTTTGTACATCCAAGTCATGACTCTGACACCTCTGCAGCCCTGCTGGGAGAGACTCTTGGGGGTTGGAGTATCATAAGGATTCACCTCCCTCATCATCCACCCAGTGAGACAAGACAATACCATTGCTGGTAACTTTTTTATCTCAAATTTTTCCTCATGAAAAATTTAGGTAAATAATTTCATACTGATGCATTAATAGTGCTGCCATGTGAAACAGTCCTTTAATTTTGGGGTGAAGTTGATGTAATTTGGATGCATTTGCATATTCATCTTTAATTACCATCTAGAATGGTTTCAGATTTTTTTTTTTTTTTTTTTAACAAGAAAGAGTAAAAACAGGTCTCAAGAAATAGTAAAAATTTGGTTTGGCTGAAGCTTACTGAAATGGTGTTATATTGATTTTGGCTACTTCTGTTCCATATATTTAGTTGCTCCAAACACAATTTTGTTATATCAATAATTTTATTGTGTTATAGTTGGAAGGTATATTTTGAATTACTATTTCCCATACTAGAGAACTGTGGTCTTTACTATAAATTGCAAGAATATTTATTATTAGCTTGCTGCCAACTATGTATTTTTGTTAATATTCATAGTAAGTCTTCATATTGCAAGGAACATGATACTGAACTGTGAATTTAAATTCTGTTGCTAACTTGAAGGATCTTTCAAATTGTAATATTGTGAAATTACGAAGTATTTGAGCTGCTTTGTCAATGGGCATGACTGGGAAGAGGTCAGCTTCATTTTCTTGATTTTCTTTATTCCTGACTGTTAGATATTGATAGGATCCCCTTCAGCCTTCTCCCTAATGATGTCAGGGTCTGGGTAGTTTCTGAGTAGTCAGTGCCCTCACACTCCCTTCATAGGTCAGTTGCTCCAGTTCCTTATTCCTCCTGTGGCTTTTTGCTGCACTCACTCCAGTATGTCCATTCTTTTCTTGTACTGGGGAGCATCATTTCCTGTTCTCACTGTAGACAGGTGCCATTCCCCTCCTCCTGTATCTGTAAGAATCCCTACATCATCTAAGACAGTCCCTGGAACTCTTACAGTTTTATCAAAATGCTCTCAGAATGGAGTTTAGCTTATACTTGAGAATTTCCAGGGGTTTTGTCATAATCTTGGGTTCAAGCAGTTAAGATTAGTTAAATAAATCCATAAAACAATATAGGCAAAATGGGAAATTGTAGACCTGAATATGAATGATTAATGAAACAAACTGTCAGGAGCTGGTTTACTTACTCTTTACGTACTCTTTTTTTACTTTACTCATGTATAGATTGTAGCTTTACTGCAGCTATTCTGCATGAATATAAATATGAATTTCCAATGGCATTTTTTTCCTGTTCATTATACTGAATAGGATTGGTTAACCTGGTATAGAATGTTGGAAAATCTAGAAAAGCTGTTTATAAATAAAAGCATGAGTTTTCCTTGGGGTTCTTCAGGGCATTGTGGAAAACTTTGAAATAAAGTGTTCCCTTGGTCAAAGGTTAGTGCTGGAATGATGTTAAAATAAGTTGCCTTCTATGTGAACTGGAATCTATATTCTAGTGATTTCTTTTTTAACATTATATACTTTTTAACATTATATATACATATGTATTCCCAGGATAAGATCTGATCCTATTAAATTTTTTTTTGTTAGAGATCTACAAGTAATATTTTACTTTCTGGGGTTTTTTTTGTGTGTGTGCCAAACGACTGAAGGTTTTGTGTTGTACCAGCATTAAATAGGTAGCAGTTTTATATTTAAGAGCTTAAAGTTTATATAAATAACACAGATAAAGTACAGAGAATGAGACAGAAAATTAAGGAAGGCTGGCTCATCTGTGACCCTTTGGATCCGGAATAAGCATGTAGGTGTTCATGCACTGCTAGATAGAGGGTATCTCTTCCTGCCTGCTGATGTTATTGTTAAATCTGCTGTATCATCAGAGCATCCTTATACTTCTGTTCCAGAAAAGTTTAGATATGCAGCTTTTCCAAAGCTCCTCTCAACGACTTTATTCAAAGAGAAGAACTCTAGCAAAAGCAGAATTCTGGCCTCCTTCTGGATAAAAATGCCCACATCTGGAATAAATCAGACTCAAATCAAGAACTAAGAATTGTTCTATGCTTCTTGCATATCTCTCTGCTTGTTAAGGCTGAGACAAAATTTGATGGTGCCCATTGTGTTGCTCGATTCTAGAAAGTGTCAGGACAATTATTTGATGCATTTGTGTGAACACTAAATATACTCCAAAGAACTTGGGAAAGTTTAAGACTATATATATTTCAACATAAATAGTTGTAATAGATCTTTGCTTGCATTTCCATTATGTAAATTACAGCTGTTTGAAGACATTTTGGCTAAAATAGATTTAATATTAAAAGGATATAGTTGTCTCTTTCAAAAAAAAAAAAAAAAAATTTCCTATATCTCTTTATAATTGATTAATGTTCATTTGGATGAAAAATTTATAACTTGTATAGCTCCTGGATTATTAATTGTTTAATTTCAGAGAAAGTAACTGAGTACTAAGGAGAAGTAAGTTGTCATTCCGAGGGACACATTAAATTTAAATACTCCCATGATGCATTAAGTGGTCATATGTGCTTCTTACATCTAGTACTATACCTGTAAAGAAGAATAATCATAATGAAGATTAAAGGGTATTACGGAGTTTTTTGACAGAAGACGAATTTGATAGAATAAGGTTTGTCAAATTTTATGATCCTGTGCTGGTTTTGTTTTTCTTCATATGCTGGGCTTTTTGTTTGTTTGGGTTTTTGTTGGTTTTTTTTTTTTTTTGTTTTTGTTTTTTTTTTTTTTTTTTTTTTGCATTGTTGGTTTTTTCTGCAGTAGGCCAAGTAGCAAGAGGTGCAAAGTCAGTAAGCAATACTCACATTTCATAGTAAACAAGACTAAATATGTATGATTGTGATAAAATTGTAGATAAGCCATTTGCTTTTCCAACTGAAATTAATCTTGATATATGTTTAGACCACAGAAACAGAATCTGCATCAACACCAATCTTTTGGTGAGGATATGCAGTAGTTCTGCTTTACTTGACAGACAGGACTTCGTTTTCATTTTGGGTAGATTAAGAAGAGTTCTTCCTCCTTACAGAGGAGTACCTAGTGCTCTTTAACACTTCGGAGTTGGCTAAGCGTTCTGGTCAGTTTATGAAAATGAAACATTTTTTGAGGATTTATTTTAGGAATTTCTAATAATAACAACTTGCTAGTATTTTTATATTACATGTATTTATACATATTTACATATGACATAGCTAACTTTTCCATGTGTGCTCTCTAAAGAAGGGTAATTAATGAAAACCAGAAAATAATTCCAGGCATCTTGTGCCTTAGCTCTCTGTTGTCCTTATTTTGCTGCTCTCTGAAAGAACTGCATTGCTTATTTTTATTAGTATTGGGAAGGAAGTAAAAATAAAAGTCAAATAGCCTGCAGTTGAATTTCTTTGTTTTGATCTTGACATTTAAAAACTAGAAGTTATTATATAGCATGGAAAACAGGTAAAGATATATCATTTCCCTCCACCAAAGCTAAAAAGTTGTTAACGAGATGCATATATCCTTTCCTTTTCTCTGCTTAGAATTGATGGCATGTTCTGTAAGCAGACAAAAGAATCCCAAAGTAATTTGCATTTTCCACATCTGCAGAACTGCATGGCTTACTTTCAAAAGTAGAAAGACAAGACATATGCTTCACTATTATATAATATTCATAGAAAAAGTAGAATACCTTGCATGTCTACTATCTTTACACTTCTTCTATACTTCTAAGAACTGCAGGAATCTCTCTTTTACAGCAAAGAAAACAGATTGAGAAGGCAAAATACCTTTGTGTAACTCATGGTCTCAAACAGCAGGAGGTCTCCATATGATATGACACCTGAAGGCCCTGTAAGTTCTGAGTCTATTACTAGACACCTGTCCAACTTCTTTTCCAAGAAGCATCAGGTATATACAATGGCTTCACTAGCGGGCATGATTGGTTCCCTGCAATCATCTTTCATAGCTCTGGCTATAAAGAAGAGGCATCAATTCTCAATAAACCCTTACAGAGCAATGTTCCCATAGGTCCCAGCAGCGTCTCTAAAAGGAGAACTCCAGGGTGCAGGCTCATTACCATATCATCCAATCTCCCAGTGCTAACTTTTTTTCCCTTCAGACCTTTATTCTTTGCAGTGCCAGCTAATTCTCCAATTATGAAGTGTTCTATAAAACAAGTAACTGCGGGAGGACATCTCTTGAAGATACAGCAGCCTGCAGCCCAAATGCTGCATTCTTTAACCCTTCAATTCACACTGATAGCAGCCTGTATCCGTGGCAGTTAATAGATCTTTATCAACCTGAAGACTCTCAGTTGACTGAAACCTCAGCTATTGTGATTTCTGGGACTAATGAGGCTCTGCTGACCATAGCACTACTTAAGTTTTCTGAGGTAGGATAAATTCAAAGTCAAGGAATATCTCAAATTTCTTTCAGAAAACTCAAAGCCTGATGATGGAATCTGTATCTAAAAAGCACTTCACAAATTCTTATGTCTAGAAGAGACTGCGGAAAAAGACAACATAAAAATTGAATGTATTTTTAAAGAATATTCAAGTATATATATATATACATTTTTTAAATACATAACCCAATACTTTAACTAATGTTAAACAGTCTAAGTGGAGAAATACCAGAAACTTTGAATTCAGGTAACAAGAGGATAAGGAATCTCAGGAACAGCAGAAGTGTATAAATGTGATTTAAGGCTCAGACTTTCTCTATCTATTTATATAGCTTTCAGTGCTTTGTGATATTAAGTAAAATAATAATGTTTCATCCTCTAGTAGTAGTGACTTCTATACGTATATGGAACAGTATTAGCACATATGACATTCTGACATTTTCACAAATGTTTTCTTAGCTACATGCTATGTGTTCTGTCTCTCAGATGCCAATGTATGAATGTGCAAATAAACAGCAGATTATTTGAGAACAGTTGGTGAAAGGAGTTCCAGAAAAAATAGTAGAAAATTATGATATAATTGTTTGAAGGGAGATTAAAAAATGTATAAAGGGTTAAGTATAGGAGAGCAGTCCAAGAAAAATGGAACACTTCACTGAAACACGGTTATTCCCTTTAGCTGTCCCTTAAACCCTCTAAGTGGAAACAGAAAAATACTCAGGGGGGTTACTGGGAATACATAGGCCAAGAAATGGAGGAAAACTGTTTAATAAAGTCAATATGCTGGGTGAATTCAAGAATAGTTTTCAATAGTAGGAAGGCAGGTTTTGTAGAGATGAAAAGATTAAGGTACTGTGCAGTGCAGAAAATAGTTGTAGCATTTAATTTCTTGTATTGGGATAACATTTGGAAACAGGAATGGTTTAGAGAAGCAGAGTGTTTTGTTAAAGTGTTTTATAGCATGTTAGATGATAAATTACATTTGAAGGCAAGAAAATGTAATGTTTTATTAGTTAAATCTACTGTAAAGAGGTAGTAAAGTACCCGGAGAACACTAGCTTGGCAAATGCAACTTCTAAATCTTTTGTTCCTATAGAGACAGTTTATTATCCTAAGTGGTACTTTATGATGCTACTTAGGAGAAAAATGTAGCCACAATTTAAATTTGCTCCAATCAAACCAATGTAATGCCCAAATGCAGATTTTTTTTTTTTTTTTTAGTTTACTTTTAAGCTAACTGTAACACCAATAAGTTGGTTTTGGACTGCTTTACAAATACTAACTAATTATGGGAGGGTGCCAAGGAGAGAGTGGAAAGAAGTGCGAGTCCTCCTGGACTTGCTTCTGTTGTAAACAAGCAATGTTGGGTACAATTGTCCAGTCTTGGAGCTTTGAGGTTAACTAACAACTTCTTACAGTTAGATCCCTACTTTTTTCCAAGTTAATTAGTCCACCATTCTCACGTTCATACAGAAATCCTGCTTCCATGAAAGTCAGTTCAAACTACCTGTCATTACACAGCATCTTCACAGGGGAGAAAAACAAGGCATTTTCTTAAACATCAAGATACTATAACTGTAGAGAAGTGGGCCCTAAATGTATCATCTTGAAAATCTCTTGTCTGTGTTTCCTTGCTATGATGTGAAAGAAATAATAATTCTCTTCAGAAGCAAAATGCAACTTCTGATGGCAGTTTGCATCTGACTCTTAAGTCAAAATGTTGGATAACAGACAGGCTACGTGGATACCTTGAGAGTCTGTAACAGTGTGGGGTAGTGAAGTGGTTTCTTACAAGAAAATAAAAATACAATACATTCGAATTCTCAGTTACTGTATCAGTAAAACAGACAGGAGATTCCTACTTAAAGTTAAGCTCATACACAGCTATTTCTGAAAGCAAGGCCTAAATTGTACCATCAGTAGAGCTTAGATGGAGTACAGAGACACCTGTAGTAATATGGAAAAAATAAAAAACTGACTGTTTTCCAAACATAGTAGAGAGTTTAGGATTTTGAAAGAAAGAATTATTTAATCCAACACCTACCATCCTGATGTTTGTATTTCTAGTCATTATAGAATCCTTTAATTTTTCTGAACAGTATATATCTAAAAATTTTGTTTATTTCCCACCAGAGAGATAAACACACTCTTTTTCCCTTTTAAGACCATAGTAGTTGTAATGCCACAAGTATTTACTTAGGTTTTCTCTTTGAGAATTACAAGTTTGGTGGTTGTTTTTTGTTTGGTTTTTAGTGTTTTGGTTTTTGTTTTTGTTTTTTTTGTGTGTGTGTGTGTGTGTGTGTTTTGGTTTTGGTTTGGTTTTTTTTCTGTTTGTTTTGTTTTTTTCTCCATTTAAATGACACCTTGGAGTTATTGCTCTATTATCAATGTTTTAGCTGTTATTTTTAAATCCACAGAAAATCTGTGGGACCAATGAGAATATATAGATTTTATCAAAAGGTATCTAGAAGAACATCAACTAATACACCAACTAATTATATTTAAGAGATATGAAAATTTAAGTCTGAGTTACTGGATAGTTAAGGGAATACATAGAAAGTGACCAGCAGAAAACTGAGGGTTTGTAGTCTCCCTTTTTGTGATTTTTATCTTGTGCCCATCTTAATGTAGCTTACAATTTCATGATAAAAATTGGTAGTTAACACTGGAACTTTTCTTAGACAGAAGGTAAATCCAGTAATGTTGCACAATGGAGCAGAAGAGAACTAAGACAAAATGAGTCCAAATGAAATCCTTTCTCTTTTTTTTTTTTCAGCTGAGTCAAACAGGAAGTAGCCGTTTTCATGTGTTCATTTGAATACGGAATCACTGTGGTTGGAAGAGACCTAGAAGATCATCATTATCTAACTCTGTCAGGGCCATTACTACACCATATCCTTGAGCATCATATCTAGACAGCTTTTAAATACATCCAGGGATGGTGATACAACCACTTCTTTGGGTAGCCTGTTCCAGTTTTTGATAACCCTTTCGGTGGAGAATTTTTCCCTCATGTTCAGCCTTAACCTCCTCTGGTGCAACTTGGTATTTCCTCTTGTCCTGTCAGTTGTGACTCATGAGAAGAGACCAACACCCTCTTCTTTACAACCTCCTTTCAGGGAGTTGTAGAGAGCAAGAAGGTCTCCTTCCAGTCTCCTTTTCTCTGGAATGAACAACCCCAGGTCCTCATAAGACTTGTGATCTAGACCTTTCGCTATCTTAGTTGCCCTCTCTGGACCTTATAGACCACCTCAATGTCCTTCTGGCGGTGAGGGGCCCAAAACTGAACACAGTACTCAAGGTGTGGCCTCACCAGTGGCAAGTACAATGAGGCGTTTGCTCTCTCGTCACCTCAAAAAAAAAAAAAAAAAAAAAAAAATCTGAGATTTTTTTCTAGAATGAAATGGGACTTGGCCAAAGCTCAGACATTGTATGAGATACCAGCCCTGTGTAAATAGCCAGGAGATCAGATTTCTTCCATTACTACACTTCACAAAGGAAATCACATCCTTGATTTTGTACCACTGGTAACAGAAGGGCAAAGTGGTATTAGAAACCCTTTGCATGTTTTCTATGTGCTCTTTTATATTTTTGAGGTGTCCCACTGTTTAATAATAATGCTGCTGCTTGGGTGAATCTCTTTCCTTAAATCTGCATACAGCTGTCTTTCTGCATTGATATATTTACCATAAATAAGACATTTAAGATCCTGTAGGAAGTAGTCAAGACAGAAAATTCACATTTTGAACTGGGACTGTTTTGGGGTTCCTGACTAGCAGCTGCCATTCTCATTAATCCACCTGAATGGGGTGTCACTGCTATATTACCACTTTTATACCTTTACAAAATAGATCCCCTGATAGCAGATCTGGCTTCTCAAACTCAACAGAAACTGGCTTCTGTAATCTTATAAATACACTAAAGAAGAATTTTCTAGCATCTGTTAGATCCTTCCACCGTCTCCTTGTTAAGCATATTCCACTTTTTTTTTTTTTTTTTTTTATGCAACAAGAAGAGATGGTTAAATTATTAGCTTTATTGCAGAACTCAGCAGTCAAATGGTTTCTTGAATTATTGCTGCACTTTTGGTTGTCTGTTATTTATTTTTTAGTAAAACAAAGATTAGTGTTATTTTTTCATTGTGTGCAGGAATGGGTACAACTGGGAAACTAAACCTAAAGTCACAATTATCATAATTTATTGTTAAGTATGAAATCTGGAAGATACTATATTTGCTGCATAAGGCATGTGGGGGTTTTTTGTTGTTTTGTTTTGTTGTTTCGTTTTGTTTGTTTGTTTTGTTTTGGTGGAAAATAATGTAAAAATAGTGATCTCAAAGTCTTTTTGCTAATATTTTTGAAAGATGTATCAGTTTGTGTACTGCATACACTCATATTTCTGTAAGTCTGTCACACAGACTCATATCAATCTGACAGATGCAAAAGCAGTAAAAGACCAAAAGAACCTCTCGTATGAATTTCATGCAAATGAAAGTGGTTTCTATGAGAGCTGTGTAAGGAAGTGAGCCATTTTATAAAAGAAAGCTTAGAAGATACGAAGTTCCTCTAAGCACATCTTTACCATTTAAAAAGACCATGTTTTTTGCTGTTAAGATTATAGTTTTAATTCAAAGGAGTAATTTGTCATAGACAGCATTAGTCTTATTAGTTCAATTCTGCATCAAGGTTACAATGAACGTAAATACTGAAATGAAATAATAGCTGAAGGAGCTTGCCCACCTCCAGGTTTTTTTCCTGATTATTTTCTGCAGTATCTCACCTTTATGTATTAAATATAATTAAAATAATAATGTCAGTTCCTGCTTTGGGCCTAACTTGGCCTTTATAGAGTAGCTTGACTTCTGAAATTTGCTAGTACAATTAAAACATAGGTATTGATTTTGAAAATGATGCTAAACATTTATTTCTTCTAGGCTGCTGTTTTCCTTATGCTCCTGAAGGTAATCTAAAAGGATTCTGTTTTGTGTTCATTTAGAGTGCATTTATGAAAAAAGAATTGGTGGGTTTTTTATTCTTCACAGCAAACTTCCTTGTAAGCATCTGAAAAACACCAAGAATTTTCAAAAATGAAATGTGTGCTTAAGTCTGTTGTGTACAGTTCAATCCATGCTCGTACATTACAGAGGTAGTTTAATCACCCATAAGAAATTACTAGCTTCTCTGCTCGTGAAGCATGACATTTCAATTGCACAGCCAATAAAAGAATTGCATGAAGAGGGCTGAAATGATTTACTGTACAGAAAGCCACAAGACCAAGGTTACCATGGTGAGCTACCTTTCTGTGCATACAAGGTCAAGTGAGAGTGACCTGTCAGTGGACAACCTTCAGTGCTAAGATAGTAATATATTGCACCAATGATGGTTTGTTGATCTGCTTCTTAAATAATTATAAACATTTTGATCTTTGATATTTTTTAATTTCTGAATTTTTTACATGTGGGCAATAATGAATACAGAAATCTTCATTTTATGCTTCAGTAATAGTAGTTTAACAGCATTAAATGAACATCTGTGTTTAGAAAAATTTATGAATTGTAATTGTATCCAGTAATTTTTTTTTCGTTATATTCAGAGGTTAAAAAAAGCTTACCAAGGGTTTTCAGCTAGTTTATCTAGTGTGTATGAGATTCCAGTTGATGCTTTCATATTTTCTGACTCTGCATTACTGTATATTACAGAATTCTTTCAGTTCCAGTGGAGAAGGATATAGGGAAGCAGGGAGCATTGCAAATAGTCTGTGCAAATATTGTCAAATAAAACATACAATTACAATTAGAATGTTCAGGAAAAAAAAAGTCTGAAAAGCAGGGAGTTCATCTAATGGTTCTCTGAAAAATAGTTTGTTGATGCATAAAATGAGAACTATACTAATAAATGTCTCTTGAATTACATATGCTGTAAGAAAATGAAACCCTTTGGGTTTTGAATCTTGGATTTAAAGAGGTGATCATCAAATATTTAAGATGAAAATGCAGTAACACATGCTAGCTGTCATGTGTAAGTTTGGTGAATGTTATGACAAGGTTTTTAAAACATTCATAGTCAGAGTATTTTTATAAAAATGTTCATTAATTCAAACAGGCATTCATATCTGGCAACCTGCATTACAATTGAGATTTCTGGATGCATGAGAAATCTTTGTAAAGCCAAGAAAATATGGGTGAAATATATAGTAATCGTGTTTAAATTATACATTATAAGGCATACCTATCGGTATGTTGTCATATTGTGCATTAAATTTAGTGCATAAATCAGGTTGTTATAATTCTGATGTCGCCAAAAGGCACAAAATATGACAAACAAGACTAGGCATGTAGATATTATCATACTCAATAATTCAATGAGCATTTGTTTTATGTAAATTAACTCCTGTTAATAAAAATTACACTCATTTATTACAGCACTTCGATGTGATAATTAAAAAATGTCCTTTTTCTTGAAAATCATTACAAAATGTGAATAATGCATTTGTTTAACATCTTTATAAACAAGACCTTATCATCAGATTAGTTCTGGAAATGAAAGCGTTATTGATTTCTATAATAATTTCATATTCGTAATATTACATAATACTGTTACTTTCAGTGCTGAAACTGCTAATCTCATTTTTGTGGAGAACTCTATGCATTTAAAGTAGTGTTTGAACTCTCACAAACAGCATATAAACCATATTAATTTGATACAGGCTTCTACTGTTGAATCTACAGAAAAAGGACCTTTCAAAATAGGGAGAATAAAAGAGGGAGACACTTTTAACTAGCTTTCAACACAATGCACACAACTACCTGTTAGTGTTGCGGCAGAGTGGTTTTTTCCAACACATTCATGCATATTGGGTGATAATATACCAAAATTTCAAGATGGTTTAATTTCAATCTTCTTCATTTACACCTGAGATATATACCAACTTCAGAAAAGCTTAGAGCTCTGTTCTTAATATATCCCTGAAGTGTCTATGATTATTAGGGAGCTCTAATAGGGGATACAATAATAATATGACCTCATGTGTACTTTCCCATTAAAGAGAAGGGAGTAAGAGAAAAGAGAAGGGGGAAAGAGAAAAGGGGGAAAGAGAAAAGACAGAGAAGAGAGATTGACTGGAAGCTTGTTATTGCCTGCTCTTAATTCCAGAATAACAGGGTTCATTAGTTTGGTTTAGTTTTTTTTTTTCTGATTTGTTCCTCTTTTCTTTCTTTTTTTTTTTTTTTTTCCTTTCTAATAATTAGTAGCTGTAGACTTTAAGTCATTAGTTTGCTGATTTTACCAGAACAACAAAGACAGAAGTGAACAGATGTGTGGGAAAAGATTCAAGACAAGGTCTACCTCATGCTAAGGAAATTATTCAGAGCTCAAAACATTTGTCTAAGGGATAAGTTAGTTAGCTAAACCATTGGACAACCCCTGGACATCTTGCTAAAACACAGCACGCACAGAAAAGGTGAAATTCTCAAATCTAACCAGCTTCCACCCTTCATCACTAGACCTAGCGGGTCTCTTCGCAGGAAATAAAAGACTTGTCTTCTGCTCTTTATTAGAAGTAGCTAAATAAGTACTTTAAGGTACCAGCCTTAGCTGAAGTTGAGCATGCTGCTGTGAATGCTGGTCCTGAGCATCACATTGGAGCACTTCAGTTGTTTGTTAGTGGGAGGCTGCTAGAGACACTACTTAGCTCTGGAAGTGGTAGAAATCAAAGGTGGCCTTGTTGCTGTCAACCAAGAAATAGCAAATGATTCTGAAACACATTTTCTGGCTCCCCATGAATATTATGGGAGCAGACATTGAAAGCTGTGGGGCTTGTACTCACTGGCAAAAACTCTTCCTTTTGCTTGCAGGACACATCACACAAAGTTCCTGTACTTTATAGAGGAGATCCAGTTAGACCAGTAGTTGTATGTTGACCAGGTCATGATATTACTGGGACTATTGTCAGATTACCAGATGACTGACTAGGATTATTAGGTTTTGAAAGGTGAGTAGGAACTTAAAAAACAGAAACTAAAAATACACAGAGTAAGAAATTCCAACTTTTTGATCTATCTTTTGGATATTAGCAACCGATAAGCGAAGTTATACTTCATGATCAGAAAAACATAGACTAGATGGCATTAGTATTATGTCACAACTACAATGGAAATGAATGTGTAAGATGTAGTAATCTCTCTGCTACTCATAAATGCATAGTTTACATCTGTTCTTTACCCCAGACTGATTTAAAGGGAAACATGATATGTTTTTAAAGAGAGAATTAAAATTTCACCAGAGAAAATGAGCACAATAAAGTAGACAAAATGAACCTTCAGAAAGTTGACTCATGTTTTAGTGTTCTAAAATAAAAAGATTTTTAATTTTTGTCTGAGTTTTCAGGTTCCTTTGCTTGCTGAAGATATTAGACAATTACACTGACTACTTTGGGCATTTAAGTAGATCCTGGAGATCTGGAGATATTCTTGGGTTTTTTTCATTCAATATAGAACAGATATTTTCTGCTGTGTTTGTTTCTTTGAACTGCACTTTCCCAAGATATTTAACGTCCATCTAATTGACACAAGTTTAAAAGACAAAAAAAAAAAGGTTTTCTAATCATTATGGACCAGACTCTTTGAATTTGCGCTGAATTTGATTCATAAGTCAGGCTTCCAACTGAATAACCAACTATGGCAAAATATATTTATAGGTGTCAATGTGGGAATAAAATTTTAGTATATTTTGTTAGTGACATTCTTCCATTTTGACTCCACTCTCCTTCACTTTAAATGATACAAAAATATTAGAGGTCAGATGACCTATAATGCTAAAACATCAAAGTGACTGAGCACTCTTGTTTTGATCTTTATACAGCAGTTGTCAAAGTAAGCAATTTAGGTGTCTGTATTAACCTGAAAAGGTAGTGATACTAAGTAGATAAAATTTAAGTGGTGTGGGTTTTTTTGTTTGGTGGGGTTTTTTGTTTTGTTTTGGGGTTTGTTGGGGTTTTTTTTGTTGTTGTTTTGGGTTTTGTTTTGTTTTGTTTTGTTTTGTTTTTACCACAGAATCATTTAGAAGAACACATGAAGGTGAAGCCTCATGTATTGGAAGAGGATGTTCACACCAAAAATGATTGGCAGCAGTGTGATGCATGGCAGATTATTACCTATAAATTTTCTTTTTGCATCTGGCAGCAACCCAGAATACAATTGACAATATTCAAGATGGTATCTGGTTTTACAAAAGAGCTTCTCAATAATTAAACATTTGTGAGGATATTAAAATATATATATATTGTTCTCCTGTTCCATAAAGGAATTCAGGCCATATTTCTCTTGAAGGAACTTTTCTACTATTTCTAGGATTTTGCTTTCCTAGTATGAAAAGAATATGACATTAGTTTAGTTTTTAGGATTTCTTATGGTTTAGTTCACAGCTTGACTTGTATTTGAAAATGTATTTACTGGTGGAAGCTGTGACTTTTTTATCTGACAAAATATCTTCTTGTGGATTGCTTTTGTCCAATTAATAGTTGAAACTGTAAATAGCCTCCAGGTAGTAGAGGTATATGCACCATATAAATTGCTAACTAAATGTGGAGGGATTTCTCTCAGTAAGACTCTTTTTAATAGTGTAATTACATTTAATACTCAAGTGCATACAAACTCTGCGCTGGTAGAAAAGAAGCAAAACACAGCAACAGGCAGTAATATTTGTTCAGCAGGAGAGAGTATCAGTGCAAATCAAATCAAACAACAAATGTGGAAACCTAAGTGAAAAAAAGCTAGCATTTTAAACTGGAGAGAAATCCTTATGTCTTCTCCTTATATCTATATAACTGAAATTCAGTCCCATGTGGAAAGAGAAAGGGAAAAGAAAGAAGGATCTTTGTACACTAAGGATCTCATGCAGCCTATTATAAGTACGACAGGTATGGAAGATCTCCGGAGTCTCTTAAGTTGTATATACACCACTGAACATGGTTGCAGCCATATCATAAAATGGTAATATTGTTAAAGTCACACAGCATCACCTATATTTAGGGGTAGATGAAAGCTGAAGATAGTATAGCCCTCAAATATTAAAAATGTATTCATAAACTATTAAGTAACACTTTTGGGAGTGTTCATTTTCTAAAGGCATTTTGCCTGTCATAATCGTTCTAGCTTTTTGTGATCTATGTGTTTTGCTCTGGTTGAAGTCTTTTTTACTACAGATCTGCTGAATTGGCACTGCTAGTTCAGTAATACTTCATACAGCTTCTAAACAGAGCTGATGTCCTTTCCTTTCCTTTCCTTTCCTTTCCTTTCCTTTCCTTTCCTTTCCTTTCCTTTCCTTTCCTTTCCTTTCCTT